>JAQIVZ010002245.1:0-22520 GCA_034700945.1 Arrhopalites spinosus
ACGGACAAAAAGGTTGAAAAAGTGACCGCTGGAAATTTTAGCTATGGATTACACTTTATCGTCTGCAAGAGGTCTTACCTCATGGACCAACACAACATCAACCTGTTGTTGGTTTACAAGGCAGAAGAAGCTGGGGTCTCTCTTCAATACTCAAACATATGTAATGATTTAGAGAAATTTTGAGTAAAGTTCTCTGTCCAAGATGAATTGTACAGATTATATGTAGTGTAGTGAGCTACATTTATTTTTACATGTGTGTTCTTTTGAGTGTTTATATTTTTGAAAAGATTTTTTTTTCTTCATGTAGTTTTTAGTAGGGATGTTAGTTAAGAGAGAAGCCTTTTGAGTCTCCCTTGGCTTCTCTTTTTAGTTTTCTTTTTTTGTGGCTCTCCTTGGTTTCAAGGTCCCCTTTTTTTATCTCGATTCAATTAACTCTCTTATTATGCATGGAGGTATTTTTGTTGCACTTGTCGCCTACATTTTATTTTTAACCATGTGGGTTAGATTCAACTGAGATTTTATATCGGGCTTCCTCTTTCCAAACTCGAATGATTGGAGATATAACCATGAGTGTGTGTATTTATATTTATATTCATTTTTATTATTATGAGAGGAGAAAAAATGAGTCTAATTATCATATGTTTGGTCTGATGTACAATGGGAGACCATGTGCTTGGGTGGGATATAAAGTAGAATCAAATATGAGAGTTATATATAAATAAACACACACACTACAATTCACGTAGTGGACTCCATCAGCTCCAAGCATAAATACTTACATTCATAAATGATTTATCATTGTAGAGAAAAGGCAGGAACTTAATTTTTTTTTCTCTTTTGGTCACATTCTCCCTCTAGCTCTTTCTTCAGTTTGCAGTGTCTTTGAGAGTTTTCCATTTTTGCTAGTCACTCCTTAGGAAATGAAATGGCTGTGCAAAATCGTTATTAAATGATTATTAGGAAACTCTCAGCAAGGAACTGACTACTGGAATGCTTGACATTGTTCATTATTCACAACGTCATGTACAGATTGTAGCTAGTCTTTTTTTGGGGCTCTTCTCCCATTATCGTTTATCATTTTTCTAATTTTATGCTCACTTTGTTCATTCTAATGGATTATAAATTGACAATAATTTTCATTTATTTTTATAACATTTTATTATGGTGGAAACTTGTGTGTGTGTGTCCAAGTACCGTTTAATGAGAGACCTTCATTGGGTCACTGTCACCATATTTGGAGGGAGAACAACTAACGACTAGTTTCATTCTTTTTTACATGACAGAATCATTATTTACAATTTTTTTTATAAAAAAAAACATGAACTTTTGTTTTATTGTATTTTTACCATATTTTGTACAAAAAAACGAAAGAAATTTAAAAAGAGACAGATTGTGTTTTGGCAAATATGAACCAATCCAAGTGTCATTTTTACACAGCCACTGCTTAATGACAAATGTTGTGTTATTTGTATAAAAGAGGGATAGTATTGTATCATTTGTATTTTGGGTACATCACAACACAATGTTATTTAAATAATGTAAAAGAGAATCTTTTGGTGCATTAAATGATTTATTTGTGTTTATTAAATACAAGGAATGGGATTGGTTGACTAGTTTATTTTTCACAATATTTTTCTCTCTCCTCATGGTAATGTATACAGACAGAAACGTGGCTTATGTAAAT
The DNA here is from genome assembly GCA_034700945.1 of Arrhopalites spinosus. NCBI lineage: Eukaryota > Metazoa > Arthropoda > Collembola > Symphypleona > Arrhopalitidae > Arrhopalites > Arrhopalites spinosus. The sequence goes on from JAQIVZ010002245.1 coordinate 1,685, forward strand.
AAATTACTGTGTGTGGCAGGAGTGAATGTAATACTCTACTCGTATGATTGAGTACAGTGAGCGTAATTGTGTAGAGGAATTGGGACACTGTGTCAATTGAAAGAAAGTATAATATACTTACAACAAGTTGACTCTCAAATTTTTGTATTTGTTTGCTGTCAACATTGGGACAACAATACAAGATAAATGAAAAATGTTCAAAATTAGTTTTTCCTTTTGGTTCTGAAGGTCTGGGTCTCATCATCGTTTTTCGTGTCCATATAATATTCTTATAGTTTGAAGAAGAAAAAAAGGGGAATAAAAGAAATACAATTATGAGGAATGTGGAGCAAAATGAGTCTTTTGTAAAAGAGAGAGAGAGAGGAAGAAAAAAACCGTTGAACGAAGCGGCCATTCAGTCTCTTGGATGAGGTGGAGAGAATGATGAGAAGAGGTAGGGTGGAAGAGTTAAAGTAATAACCAAGAAATGAACACACATACGGTTAAGGATTGGGTCAGTCTTATAAGACTTTTAATACGGCTGACCTTTCCCCTCAAGCACTGACCCCCTTAAGCTAAAGCTGGACAACGGTCAATAATTGTAGTACTGTAGTAAATGCTTATACATTTGTAGTTTATTGTTTGTTACTTCATCATGACTCTGTTTAAATACATATACAAGACATTGAATATTATTTTATATACATATTAGACACAACAAGTTATGTATTCAATTCCGCCTGTCTTTGACCGAATTCTGTTTTGCAAAAATTAAAAAAAACAAAACAAGTTGTGAGTCTAGCTCAACCAGCAGAATACGAGAGAGAATGATTATTACTTAAAGGATAAAACAGGTACTGGCTTTAAAAGTCATAGCCTCTCTCTCTCTCTTTTGGTCTTGCTGTAAAACTCTGTCTATGCCATCACTCAAAAAAAGGAAGGTTTTTGAGTGAAACACACACGCACCACAGCTGATTCAACTTTTGCTCTTCCTTGTTATAGGTATGTCTACATATAATCAACCTCAGCTACATTATTACTTTGGACTCAAGCTCACTAAAGTTTAGTACAAATGAGATGGAGAGGAGGGGGGGGGGGAATCTTTACAAGCGCATTTTTCTATGCAGAATATTTTTTATACCAAAGTTCATGGATCGGTAGAAGAAGGCGTAATAATTTTACTGTTCTTATAGAGAGAGGAGGAGGGGAGAGATAAAAATTTATATAATAGTAATGGTCATACTTAAGCGTAAACACTAATGGTGAGCACATTACAGAACATTGATTTCATACTTCTACACATAGGAATAGTACACCCTCAACCCAAATGCGAATAATGTCTCGATATTATACACACGAGGTAATATTCCTTTTGGGGCAGAGATTACTTTGTAAACTACCGTCCTCTACTACTCGTATCATCTGTAGTGTGTGTGTCTACAGGTAGTAGTAGTTTTTTTCCATCCATGTTCATCATAACTTGAATGATGACGGTTTTGAGCGTAATTTAATGAACGTGAATAGTCTGAGGGGATGTTTAATTGTGGTCATCAGTTCTCTCATGTAGATGAGAAATATTTTTTTGAAGAAAAGGTGGGACAGAGAATGAACGGGGTTTTCCAGTTGTCGTTTGCCATTGATAATTCTTAATTTTATTTGTCGTATAACCCCGAGAATTTGGTCCTCTCCTATACTCATCCTGTTATTATTTGTGGTAAGACTTTATGATGTTTTTCCACCATCTAACCTTTTCTGTTGATGTTTTTCGTGTTCACTGTTCATGATATTGCAAAAATTATGTGTAGAAGAGTAGAGCTAGAGGAGTATGGGGATATGGAGATTCTCAAGTATGCGAAATTATTTAACTGTAAGTACTTACACACATAAACACATGTTAAATGCTGAGAGATTGAGGCTGAATGTGTCGAATTTTTCAACCACCTCAATTTAATGGACACTCATTTTCAAGCCGGAACTGTTGTAAACTTGACTATTATGTGTTGTTATTTTATATATATTAAAAAAAATTAATTCAAAGCAAAATTTTTTTGAGTTCATTTTATGCATAAAATAATAATAATGTATTAAAATGCTTACCTTGGTCTCAATTGTTGTGACAAAGAATTGTTTATTGAAAAAAAATTAAAAATTGAATGTGATGTTCATGTAGATTGAAAATGATTGAATTGACACCATTTATCATAATCGATCATAGTTTTATATGTGTGGAGGCAACCATGTAAAAAAAAGTGAGTTAAATGAGAAAATTATCTCATTAAAAGTAATTGGAATGGTCGTTTTTAAAAAATATTGCAAGTGGGGGGATTCTTTGGATGATTAGCCAAAATATTTTGTTGAATGTTTTTTACATTGATTTAGGCTTTAATTTCAATTGTAAATCCATGCCAAAATGTGCTCAAGGTCTTGTATTTGTTGTCTTGTATTTTCTACAGTGTCTATGTCCAGGTGAAAATTATCCATTTTATCTCTCATTATTCATACCACTTATCTAAGGCTATAGGCCCCTAAGATGAAATAAAATGATAAAGGTAGTAATCTGTAAATGGTTGAAAAATGTAGAGTGTAAAGCCAAAATGTTTTTTTGTTTCTCATTTTCATGGGATAAAACATTAACCATTAGAGCTTGATTATACATTTTTTTCTCTTCTTTCCATCTTGTTTTGATTCTGAACCGATGAACTTGAGACGTTTTACGTTTGTGAGAATTAGGACAATGAGATATAATATATTATATTCATTTTTTTCTCTCAAATGGATTGATATCTTACAGGCACTTTCCGACTGTTGCATTTGCAGTGTGGAGATATATCAGATGAGGAATAAAGATATTGATGCAGTTGTCTTGTTTTTTTCACCATCCTTGGAAGGACAGTCTCATAACATTTTTTCAAGTGTACAAAGTTAGTTAAATTGTAGTTAAAATTCTTGTTGTTAAAACTATCTGTAAAACTCAAGAGTTGCACTTGACCAAATTTGAATAGAGAGAAAAATCTTTTATGTTTTAACATTTGAACAGAATAGGATACTATTCAAGCAAATCTCTTTAAAATGTGTGAAAGACAAGTAATTAAGAATAAGAATTTTTTTTAAATAAAAAAAGATGCTAATGGCTCTCAGTCTCACAGAATGATGATGGGAGAGGGGGGAGGGAGACATTGAGTCTTGTAAATACAATTAGCACTTGATACATTTCCCCACTATTTTGAACTCTCTTCAGCTCTTCTCTTGTGTTGTTAACTATTTAGTAAAATAAATTGCTGTTTCTCTCTCACTGTGCAAAATTATGTCTAGTGTTTTTTTTTGTTTGTAATTTGTACGCATATGTACGGGACTTTAAAACGCTACTGGGAGAAATTGTCAATGGGGACAACTCACCAAGATAAAAATGTTAAGTATCAAGAGATTTGTTATGTGAAGACGAGAGGTGTAAATGGTAGAAAAGGTTGTGTTTATTGTTTATTCTCTCTTTTTTTTTGTTTTGAGAAGTTTTTTTTTTGTAAAAAAAAAGAATAGCAAAGTGCAAAAAGAGGCACTTTAATACAAAAAAGGGAATAAAAAAAAAGTTAGTTTACTTTACTATAGAGCGTCCGTTTTCCTTATAATTCTTTTAATGAAATCTCGTATTTTTTTCATAGAGATACGTATGTACGTTGTATTTTATAATTAATCTAGATTTTTTATCATGACGAAGCTCTCCTCATTAAAGTTCAAATATTTTTCTTGTTTGTTGGTTCACTTGGTCTTATAAATTGTATCGTGTACAATGTACATGTATTTTCTATTTTTTTGTACAAATAAATCGTGTGCCATGATGAAGTTTATGTGTATAAATATGTACAACGTGTTTTTTCAAGTTTTTGACTCCCAATTATGGATTTGATGAAAAGTGGATATATGGAGAGAGAAAATAGTTGAATTTACTCTTTTTTTTGTGCAATTTTTATACACAAAGGAGAGTTGTTTTTAGTCACTAAAAAAAGTTTATTTGTACACACAAAGAAAAAGAATTCAACACTTGTCATTTTGTAGCTCAAAGAAATACGGGGGGTTGACAAATGCAATAGAAATGAAATGGGGGAAAAAATTTGTCGGATCATTTTTGGTCTACCTGCTTGAGACTTGGAATTGAGGAGCCATGGATAATAAATATTAAGCATGACGTGAGGTTGACGAGAATTTTATTTTTTTCGTGGTTCTCTCTCTTCTAACTGAGAAGGACGGATGAAATGTTTTATGCATGTCCTTTTTGACAATTCTTTCTTATTGGTTATGAGTTTAGTACAAAAGCACAAAAAAATCTTTTTTTTTGTTTGCTAACTACCAGTCAATTGAAATGGATGGGAAATTCTCACAGTTAAAAAAAGGTTTTAGTATTTTTAAAGACCGCAATATATTTAGTTTCCGTTCAACGTGAACTAAAAATGAAGCCCCAAAAATTTTTTTTTGACTTGACGTGTTTAAAAATGAAATTCTTTATTTATATTTTTAAAAAAAATTAAATTATACTATTTAGTACTTACAAGTCAAATCACATTAACTTTTTTTTGTATAATATGCAACTATAACTATACAACTTGTTTTTTTTAGATCATAAAATAAATCTTGTAAACTACAACTACTGTTGTTACACACATTGAAGCTTCCGATTAATTATTTCAAACAAGTCTTGTTATAGTTTACGATTATACGTCACAATTTGTTTCATTTCATGGATGAAAATTTACATTTTTGTAAAATATTATGACCTTGTGAAATTAATTAAAAATTAATTGTCCTATAAACAATTTCAATTCTTCTTCTTCTTCGTCGTCTCCACATTTAAATTGAAAATTTACATGTGTGTGTTTACAACTAGAGGTCAATTTTTTGAAAAATTAAAATAAAAAAAAACAATACTTTTTTTGCAAGATTTGGTATAGGTAGTCATAAAAAAAGTGTGATTGAAGTAAGTAGGACATTTGTATCTGTAGAGTGTAAAGTTAAGGAAAGTTTAAAACAAAAAACAGGTTTTGTAAACAACTGAAAATTTTCATTTGGTAAACATTTTTTTCTTGAATTTCTAAAAGCAATCAATTTGTTATTTTTTTATATTCTCTCTCTTGTGTGTGTAGAATAAATCGAGCTGGAAAGAGTAATAAATTATTCCTAATTAAGCATCAAATGTACAAAGGTGTTAAAATTATTAGTGGGGGTATGCAAGTATTTAGAGGAGTAAATGAGAGGAGAAAATTTTATTTTTTCTCTCTTCTTTTCTGCTGCAAAAACAATTCCATTCACCCTTTAGCATAATTTACATCATCTCTGTATTATAGTCACCACAGCAGGACATAAGGGGAGTTTAATGTGCGAAAGAAAAAGAAAGAGAAAAAATTTTTTTTGTACAACTCCATGTGCAATAATTTTCCATTTGTAATGCTCTTTCTTTCGACTCGGTTTGCCCTCCAAAAAAAATCGAAATATATATTTTTTTGTCCCTGTTGTCTATATGTGTGTGTACATGTCTTCCATGTGACTCAATTTTTTTGGAGGGTTAGTTTTTTTTAGCTATAGTTGATGTATACTTGGGTATTTTCATTTTCTCTCTCGAAACTAAAATTGTGTAGAAAAATGTTGGTTTTGACTTGGAACGAGTCAAGCTTTCTGACTCTCAAATAATTTTGCAGTTCACTGACTTGACTCCCCAGAAGATTTTTCTACATGTTACTCCACACTTTAATGCGTGTGCCCCCAAGATGCGATTTTGTAATTTTACGGAGAAGTGATAATCTTTTCCGTTTCCGTAATTCTCCTTCAGTCATTTTTTCTTTTGGTTTTTTTGTGTTGTTGTCACTCTGTGAGTGTAAAGTGTGAGTGAACCCCTCAGTGAGCTGGTTAGTTTTTGTCTGCGTCCACTTAAATTTGTATCAATGAACAATGAAATATTTTTCGTCCAATGGTCAGTAATGGGTTAAATTTTGAAGTAAATTTGTTATATAAATTGTACAGAATTAATTTAAAGTAACAAGATAAATGATGATACATAACTAAAAATTTGAATGGTATTTTACACTGTAGGTTGAAAATAGAATATATTTATCATTTGTTGCAAATTGTACAAATTTACTTTACATATGTTTTGGGGAGGGACTGGAAGATAAGCATAATGAGTTGGTGAGAGACTTACTAGTGTGATGTGATGCACGCACTGCTATTTTTTCCCTAGTGAATATTTTTGCACTGTGAATTTTTAAACTGGGGGAAGAATAGGGAAAGGAACGGGAGTAAGTAAGCAAAGATAACTGTACTCTCAAGAGTCCATATTTGGAACGAGCTGCTGTTATAAAACCGTAATTATGCATGCACAGTACATATTCTACACCATGCACATTTTCTGCACACTGTTGTGTCTCTAGTTTAGTGAACAGATTGAAATTGCAAGGGATTTAAATTTGTCTATATTTGGTATAAAAGAGGAATCAAGTGGTTTAGTTACCATCTTTGACTATGGTCGTTTATTTTTGAAAAAAAAAATTACAATAACAATATTACAATTGAATGTATTTAAGTAAATATAGTCTCCAAGTATATGAAAAGATGTAAGGAGACATTTTAAAAAGTCATAGTAAATTACTGACTTGACTTATTTACTAAAATTCTAAATAAAAGTTAGTTGGCTTTTTTTAAAATCATTTCTTCCACAATTGTAAATAGAGAAGGAGGGAGAAGGGAATTCTTTTTATTTTTATTTTGTTGACAGTGACTGAGAGATGAATGATGACTGAGAAATTTGTGGCCGTCGTTTATGAATATAAAACTATTTTTTTGAGGGTGGAGACACTTATTTTCTATTACTCAAAAAACTGTCTAATCATTACAGAGCTACTGCCCTATAAGTGTACTACTGTACGTCTGAAATTTTTTTTGTTGTAACAACTGTAGTAAATGTAATGGGCGATTCAGTATAGTATACTTGGGTATGATATTTTTTGCAGTCTGGTTGTGAATCCCATTGTTATGATTATTTGCAGATTATTTATAAAAATAAATTTCAAAAAAACATGAATAAAAATAAGGAGGGGACAATTATAGGGATGACAGGAGAAAAATCACTTGAGTTTCCATCTAATTCAACATTGGTTATATTACACAATTTGATATTTTATTGTATTGTAAAGAAGAGTAAGATAGAGATGATGGAGGAATATTGTGAGTTGAAGTTGTACATATTTTCTCAAAGTGCATGGGACGACATGAATGTATGTTTTGAGGCTATGAGTGATTTAATCGGTAGTGATAGCATGAGGATACATATAAAAATAATGTTTTTACGTGATGTTTAATTTGATGTTATTGCAGTCTCACAGTTAGCTTCCTGTGCATCTTGGCCGACTGAGAAGAGGAGTCAAGACAACGAAGGACGACGAATGATCGTGATCAACTCAACGTGCCTTCCTTGACTCTACTTTCTGTCTGTACCCTCTGACTATAGCGGTAGTAGAGGTAGTCAGTGTTGTCACCATCATCATCTTCATTCCTATCATCAATTCAATATAATTATCATTAGGATAATATATAGTCGGCAAATTCTCTCAACTGTCCGACAACTTAAGTCATCTATAATCAAGTAGACTGTTTTTTTTTAAAAAAAACCTCATCCCCCCAGTACTTTGATATACAAGACTCGCCATCATGTCTGAAATGAAAAAATCTTCGTACTATGTCTTATTCTTGGGTGCCAAAGAAAGTAAGGGACTACGTGGTCAACATTATATTGACCCTGTGCTTAATTACATGGTGTCACAGGAGGTAAGTTTCAAGATTATATTTTTATAGTATTCAATTATTTGTTATTGGTAGTACAAAATATTAAAATAAATTTATGATTGAATAATATTATTTTTTATTTTTATAATGAAGAAGGATCGAATGAAAGCTCTCAAAGTAACTCTTCAAGTCAACAACAAAGGGCTGAAAATCATTCCATGCAATCAACGCCTTGCGACTACCAACGTCGAGAATCAGACTGAAAAACACTTCATTCCTCATCATGCTATCACATGTGTAAGGATTTTCATTTATATATTTAATATCATACAATTTTAATTGAATTTTAAATGAGAGTTAGGTAATATTATTGATGATGTATTATTTCTATGAGTCCATTGTATGACAATGTATGTGACAGAAGTTTGAAGTTGAAGAAAAATTGTCTCACTAATTTTTTTTTTATAATGATGCATCATAACTGGGAATTTAATGTTATTGTAATAATGTTTAATTAATTTACAGGTTATACAGGCGCCACCGCCAAATGATGACATTATCTCTTGCATACTTCTTATCTACAATCCTGATACTAAATGTCCGGTTCATGTCCACTGCTATAGGTAATATATTTCCTCTCAGTTCCTTGTACTCATAATACTTTATTTCTATTGTCTTGGACTTTCGTTTCCTTCTTCCTTTTCTTCTATTTTATTTGTCTTGAAACCCTACCATTCATGATGCCTCTCTCCATTACATTTAATTGTATTTTTATTTTTCTCATAAGAAAAAAAACTAGCAATGGGTTATTATTATAGTTTTAAGTTTAAACAATGTTAAACTTTCTTGTTTGTTTTTTTTCATGTGTAGTCACACTTGATTGTCTTGTACATTTACACATTTTCTCTCTCATCTTCTCACCCAATAAACAATTATGTAGCACTGATATAGTACTCTTACTCGTATTAATGCTTTAGATAAAATTTTACTCTCCTTGAGCGAGTTGATTTTGATATAAAAGTTTTTAATTGCAAGTGACGTGGATGAATCCCCACAAATACTAATAAAACTTTAGAATAAAGGATCATCTTAACGGTAATAGATTAAATGGGTCTTTAAGGAAGATGTACTTGTAGGATTAATGATTAACTGTATACAATTTTTCTTTTTTGTTCTTCTTTTACAATCGAATAACTAATAAAATTGTGAACATGGCATGCATGATGGAGGACTGTAGGAAAATGTATTGCGGTTCTTTCATAATAGATCAAGAATGATGACTACAAAAGGATGATGACAAAAAAGAAATATTGATGAGGTTATACATTACACCATTGGAATGTTCTCATGATGGATGAATATTTTATTATAGAAAAAAAGGAGGATGACATATGGATGACTTTATATGACTACTTGTATGTATGTAAACGATCTAATTAGTTGTCCCCCCTTGGTCTCCCTCCATGGTAAAAAAGGTAAATAAAGACAGAGAGAATATTATAATGACCTAAAGGGAATATTATTGTATGGTCATTTTTTTTGTTATTGTTATGGTCTTGAAATGGGTGCAGTTTAAGATAGAAAAAAAGAAGAAGACAATTTCTTTTTTCTCTTGGTCAAAACTCACAAGGGAGGAAGAGGAATTGAGATGATGAAGAATTCTTCAATCCAGTTTTGAATTACTTTTTTCACTTGCTAGAAAAACTTGTTCATCTTACTTTGGTTTCTTTTTCTCTCTCTCGCTCTCTTGATTCCTTCTGCCCCTAAAGGGACGGCACATCATATACCTTGCCTTAGTATGCCATGTCAATTTCATCAACTGATCTCACGAATTCTGATATGGATTTCTAGCATAATTGTTTATTCCCTAATTCCATTCAAAATTCTTGAAAGTTGCTGAAACTTAGAGCTAACTCTTAGCTACAGACTTACAGCTTCAAGGTAAATTAGTATTGAAGATCAGATTGTAGTGAGAGAGAATCTCAAAGGTTTTCTGTCTTTCATTTTTCTCTCTCTGGCCAACATGGGTCAAAGGCACTTTTTTTACGAGGAATATTCTTTTGTAAAGAGCTCTCTGTATTCTTTTTAATCAAGTCAGTAATGAGTTGGTTACTTTTTATCTCATTTGTCTTTCTAATTTTATCTTAATAATTCATCCAAATAAGAGACTCAATTGTTCATCAAAAAAATAAAATAGCCAATCGCACATCTTTTCCCCATCAAATTTTTCTTGATTGTCAATGAAAATAGCTTGGCTATAGTTAGTTGTCTACACAAATATGTCTATTATTTACTTTGTACACATTCTCTTTTATCCTTCTACTACTCATTAGCTATTGGGATTTGTAAACAAACAAATTTAGTCATCCAATCATTATGATTGAAAAGTGATAATCATAATACAATTATATATATTATATATATAGAAGTTTGCTGTATATGTCTTCACAATTTGAATTTTTTTGTACAAATTCTGTACAATTTATTTTTCTAGTCGATGAAATTGTGGAAGCCGGTACTTTTTGATGTGACAACACATCAAAATTGTGTCGGAACAAGGACACACTACAAAATCTGTTACACAATAAATAGTTGAATTTAAATTAGTTGCTTTTAAAATAACTAAAAAAAACTTTATACTCTTCGTATACGATTCAAAACATTAAAAATTTATTTAGGTCAGTATTTTCAACGATAATATTCAACGATGAGAGATGGGTGAGAGACAAAAAAGAGGGAAACAATTGAGACTCAGTATTAAATCCATGTTAATCTTTGGTATTTGGGCTAGTATCTCTTTGTAAGAGTCATTAAAACTCATATAAAAAAGTACTAACTGGACTAGGGAGAAGTAATCTATGCTTGTCATTAATGTTAGAGCCATGTCTGTTAGTATATTTTTTCAACATTTACATCTTCAAAATAGTTAAATATTTATCTTTACGACCGATTGAGATTTAACATTTTTGCAGTTTGGACCATCAATTTAACGTGTACTTAATGGTGAGTAGTGTAGAGTATCAAGTCAATAAATTAGGATTTGAGATTGTCTTCATAAATTGACGGCAGAGTTTTATATGAGTTAAAGGGAAAAAGAGGAGATGGAAAATATTTTTTATGGTTTCACCAAGACCAAGATGAGGATGAGGAGGAAAAAAGAGGTGTATTAGTTATATAATACAAACTTTTACAGATTGAGTGATTTATATAAGATAGCTATGTATAAAGAATATAGAGATGCAGGAGTGCATTGATGAAGGGGGAGTCTTTTATATCAAAAAATTCTTGTTGATTCTTGTTTTGGCTCAACAAAATCTTGCTCTTTGTTTGCCTCATACAACTAAATATGAGTAATAGTCACTGGCAAATATTAGAATAAATTTGAGGGCTCAACTTTCGTTTTAGACTTGTAAATATTTAAATATTACAAACAGGGTTGAGCATTCTCCTGTCACTGATTCAAGACAGTGTCTTGAGTAATTTAGAAGCTTTTTGTTATGATCACTCTATCCACCCTGTACTCGTATGTCATGATGAACGTGAACAAAAATATAAATTTTATAAGTGAGGCGTACAATTTTCAAAATAAATTCTTATGTACAGTACAGACGTAAAGTATGTCATTGTATAATTGGAAAATAATTGTGGTGGATACTACAACAAGATTTTTGACAAGGAGCTTAGAATTAGAATTTGATGTTTGTACTATTTGTAGAGAGATACTAAATAGAGATAGTAGATTCGATTTGATTGAGCTTTAAGGTGGAGACAGATTGAAAGAGAATATGGCTTGTGTTGAAAACAATTGAGATAATCATTCATATTTAAAGAAATGTCACGAATAATTTATTAATAATATTCATGTGTATTGTTGTCATTGTCGATTTGTAAAATTGTTAATGATGGTCAGTAAGTAAGTTGTATATATATTTATTCATACATGTTAAGTTAACCCAGTCTCCTTGGGTGTGAGGCTGGGAGTTTGAGTTGAGAGGTTGGGTATATTTGTGGCATCTTAATAATTTCTGGTTGTACTACGTACAATGACAGCCTGTCCATTTCACTTGAAATGACTTTTGGTGTGACCAACATGTGTTCTTATTATTTTTTTCAATGATACAGTGATCTTATTACATATATTATGACGAGCTAGTCTACAAGACTTTGTAGGTTTATGCCAAAAAGATAAGTCTCTGTCATCGTTATGATTTTTTGTGTTGAGTTCCTTCCCACACACACACACATATCTATCTAACTCTATGTATTTTCTTACATTTTTACCTTCTTGATGTCAAGATTAATCTCTTTTATCCTTGAATGGAAGTACTTGGCCGATAAAGATTGGAACTGGAGCAAATATAAAAAAACATCAAATCGTTAAAACAAGATTCCAAATGAATCTCTAGAAAAAGTTTTTTTTTACTACTGATAGTCTCCATCTTCTTTTTTATTGGCTATTAGCTGTGGTTATAATTTGAGATGACTATGTAGTGGGTACTGTACAGATAGAATACATAATAATTTTGCTTTCAAGTATAATTATATAATAGGGAAAAATCGACAAAACAGTATTTAAATAATTGAATACATTTTTTAATTAATGAATTAATATGCTGAATAAATTATCTGTGCAATTTGTCTTTACTTCTTACTCCTTTGCTTGATAAAATATACAGTATGTTATGAAATGATTGCGTAAAAAAAATAAATATTAAAGTCTAATTCGTTTATTTTTATTTTTTTTGTGTGCTATAGATGTGATTCACCCGAGACAGCTTCAATATTAAAGCAACAACTAGAGACTTTAGTGAATCGGGAAGATAATCAAAGAAAATTTCGAGATATAGAGTCACGACTACAGTCAAAAGGACTTCTTCCCTCATGTCACAGTCCTACAAAACGTGATAGAGGAACGCCAGAGTTTGACAGAACTTCTGACTCTTCAGAAAATTCTGATAGAGGGTTTGGGTCTGGGTCTGGTTCATCCAACTTAACATCAGATAGAATTGCAACGCTCTATGACTCATTAGCAGCTGAGTTGAGAGAGAAGTTGAGTGCAAGAAAAAGAAATGCTCCTATTCTTTTGCCTCCAAGAGATTATGATACAATGCATCGACAACGTGGTAATTTCACTGGAATTGACTCAAGACGTTGTTCTAATCCAGCTGTTGTGGGCAATTCTGGCCCTCAGAGAAACCGACGTTCATATGCTTCCCGTGAACAAGAGTCTTGTCGATCTAGTGGAATTGGATCTGCAGAAGACAATTGTAGTCCCATTCATGAAACCATGCACGACAGTCAAGCTGTGCCATCTTCTTCCGATGGTAAGCCCCTCTCTTCTTTAAATTTTTTATACTTCTTTTTCATGCATGATCCTCAATTTAGAAGGATGGAATCCTTCATGTACACAAACACAAGGAGACACATTTTCCCTCTTGTTTAACAAAATTACTTGGATGGTTAAATCCAAAGAGAAACCCCCTCCTCCTCCTCCTTTTTCTACATTCAATTCTACTGACCCCACGCGAACTTGATCACAAAAATGAAAATACCACAAGAAGAAATTAAAAAAAACTAGTAGCTGAATTCATAGTCCTTGTTTTATAACTTGTGCTAAAATATACATGTGCACTCGTGTCAATGCAAAACAAGGCTAGAATGACTAAATATGAGGATAATGAGGTAACACTGGAAATGGAAAAATAAATAAATAAATAGGTGGATGACAAAAAATTTAGAATGAATAGAATTATTTATGTTATGTTATGTACAATACAAAGAAAACATAATAATTATAACTCATAATTATTATTACCTTACATTATAAGTATACAAGAGTCTTATCAGATGAGAGAGAGAGAGAGGAAGAAAAAATTTCTTTGTCTTGTAACGGTCATAATAAGAAGAATGAAAGAGTAGAAAAGAAGAAGTAATTTTCATCATTGACAAGTCTCTACTATATTTTTTTCATCATCATAATAGTACTTGAGACAAGAATAAAGTAAATGACAGTAAGGATAAAAAAAGAACTCCTTCCTGCCCAACCTACCTGTATACCTTTTGTGTCACTGTATTCTAATTGTGGCAGTTTTATATTTTTTTCAATTTTTCTTACATATTGTCTCTCTCTCTCAAGTCCTCCCACCTCTTTGTACCTTACTACAGTGAGTGATGCTGTTAGTTGTTAGTAAATTGCTGACTCTTGTCCAACTCCTTTTCATTAAATGTGTACATAATATACATTTTTTACCTCAAGAAATATGTATCTAGTACATGTTTAGTGGATGGGACCAGTTATTTGAGGAAAACAAAAAAAAATTACGTTGACTATCTCTCTGTAAGTACAATCGAGCTTGGTTGACTCAACTAACAACGTATATTGTGTTTAAATATTGTTTGCTTCATTATTATTATGGAGGGGGGATTGGATTTGAATTCAAGTTGATGCTGTGCTAATGTTGTCTCTCATTGATGAAGGAAAAAAAAAGAGCTCCAACAGTTCATGAATCTCTATATATAAATAGGCACATCTGGAACATTGGAGTGTGAGACACCAGTTTTTCTATTTTTTTGCCATGTTTTATTACAAGACTGCATTGTCATTGTTCTATGTGTATTTTTATAGCCTTTTTGTTTGGTAAGTATACCGTTCATTTTGTGTCTTTTTACTTGATAAAGTCACGATCAACATTTTTATAAGGATAGCCAACTTCCTCTTGTGTCGTCTTGAGAATGACATCGTCCTCTCGTATCTGTACTAATAATGTTTCAATAGTGTGAAATAGTTTATTTTTTTATATTTATCATTCCTAATACCTTTTTTTCCTTGTACAATGGAGAAGGGATTAGGTAATAAAATATATTTTTTGAATAATGCGTACAAATTGCGTTGGATAAGTTCCACTGATGAAAAAGGTCAATGGCGTATCATTTTTATGTAAGAGTTACTTAGACTGCATTTTCAGGTGTATCTACCCATCTCTCTCTCTCTCTCTCTCTCTCTGTCTTACTCTGTCTGGCTGTATTTGCCACCGTCTACTTGGCTTGTAAGACATGTCTTAGTCTATGAGAATGTGGTGGGGAGGAGGACTCCGTTTAATTTAGTGAGCAAATAGAGCCACACCAAATGTTCACTCACTAAAAACTTTTCCTGTTTCTTATTCCTTCATTTTATCATGTAGTAGACCAATTTGTACCGAAATTTCTGTACAATATCAAAAGAATTAGCAGGTACATCAACATGAGTACAGGAGTAGGAGTATAGTAGAGGAAAAATATATGTGGCAAAAAATATTCAATTTAGACTCGCACTTTTGTACATATTATGACTCTTGATAGAGAACCATTGTACTTTGTAAAAGTTTTTTATCAATGCGTGTAGGTACACTGTACAGATTTATAATAATAACAGGTATGTTTATGAGTGATGATTAAACGGATAGAGCCAAAAAATTTTCAAGTATTGCCATAGGAGGCTCCATACATTAAGAGTGAATAAAGCAACGGGATGAATTAAATTGATGTCACGTTAATGTACGTTGAATTTTTGAGGGGCTGACCCATGTCCATGAAAGTTGAATAGAATATTTGTATTTGTGTGTATGTACATAAATTACAAGTATTCCTTGTATGATACTTTAAAAGCTATTGCGAATACCTTTAGTACAATGCGAACGGATGAGACACACTAGTGATTTCCGCTTCCTCTCTGTCTCAAGCTTTTTCTTTAAGATAGACATGTAGCACAAAATGTATTCTTGAAAAGAATGAAAACTTTACCTTATTAAATTTCATATGTACATTCTGTACATTTTACACCTTGCCATTTTATATCATTTATACAGATACTCGTACTTGGTATGTTTGATAGTTCTCCATATGCTAAACTTGATATTGTCTGTTTATATATTGTACAGATAGGTACATAATCATCATGTGTACCATTATTCTAATACTTTTTTATATTTGTGGACACAATCCCATGTGAATTTTGTCTCTCTCTCTCTGCCTACAGTATGAGTTCCTAAGTTTAAAGTTTCACACGCATACGTCAATGAACAGTCAATTTTCTTTTTGAGTTTAGCTGTATACTAAAATCATCATACGTGAGCAACGCATGGAAATTCATGTACAGATATATTGTGTGACAATCATCTCAAAACCATTTCCTTCATCTGTTAGCTCACCTGTGTACATCTGTACTGTACAGATACAGACAAAATTTGCACTGGCTCCTCAAGTCTTTCTCAAATGGTTTGAATTATGAGTTGAGATAACAGAATTCATTGACTCTCAAAAGAAGAGGAAGATTTTTGTACTCTAACTCAATCTCAACCATGCTCTTCTTTTTATTTATTACCCGTACAAAAATCTAACTGCTCAATTTACTGATAGTGCCAGTGGTCTTGTCATTTTTTTTCTGACTGTGTTGTATTATACAATGTCAATAAACTATTTTATTCAAATATGACATCTGGTACAGGAAATATTTAGTAGACATAATAGGGATATTCCTAAAGATTAAAGTGAGTTTGACAGAGAACATGAGAAGAATGACAATGAGAGCTTAAAGATGCCCAAAAATATTGTCTAGCTGATAAATACGTCTATTATGACGAATCGTCTCAAGATTTGCTCTATATCTGTACTTATATGTAAGTGATGACTTTAAGGAGTATTTGCCAAAGTAAAAAAATGACAACGGTCATGTTATGCTCACGGTGATGTAAGAATTATTATGTGTATAGTAGAAAAAGAAAATTTGTAATAGGATGATGGATAGGGAAGTAAGGTTGTAAGTATAATTTGTTGACGAGAATCAACAGTTAGCCATTTACAAACTAAGTTAGACTTATTATCATCATTTTAATCTTCATACTTTTTTATCCATGCAAATACTCGTGGTCGACTCTTCCTTTTTTTTCCCTGACGCTCCCTTTCGTCGTTCTCCTCTGTTTAAGAAAAATAAGAGAATAGAATAAGTTGACCAGATTAAATAAATTTACATTTTTCTTTTCAAAAGTATTATAGGTAGTCTCGTAGACATTTAAATACTTCTAAAAAATATTAAATACAAAATATTACTCAAACTACAAAATTTCATGGAAAAAAAACATTGCATGTAGTACCTACACTAGGGGAAATTAAACATAAAATTTGTAGTCTTGTATTGAATTGATTTACTATCAGCCATCTAAAATGAAGAACACACTGATGTACCGATAATAATGAATAACTAATAATAAAACTAAGAGCGTCGGTATACTACAGTCAAAATTGAACCAAGTTATGTATCCGGATATTCATGAGATTACTCATAAGGTATATTTAGTACAATGTTCTCTTCATGATTTATGATCTTCATTTGGAACCCCTATTGTGCTACACATTGCATTCTCAATCATGAGAATTAGTTCTTGAGACTTGAGTTTATTATTCTATTTGTACGTAAAGATCCGAGGAAAAAAAACAACAACAAAAAATATATAATGATGCTTTTGTCGGGGTTTTTCATAAAGTTAATAATCTCTCCATAGAGTCTTGTTGATCTAAATCTTACAATCTTTTGATAATATTATTGATGGCTAGGAAGAAAACTAGACTTGGGGTGGGAAACACTTTAGTGGGGTTTAGTTAAGTGAGCACTTAAAATTATATAAGACTTGTTACATGTAAGAAGGGGAGGGGGGTAAAATTATGAAATGTTTTTGCAGTCAGTTTTATGCAATCACGTATATAAGCTAAACAGATACATAATATGTATCACACAAGTATTCTAATATGGAAAAAAGGACTTGGCAAAGAGATTTAAACCTTGTTTTGTCACCTTTCAAGGTGTTGATGGTTTCATCGTCTGTTTTTCTTCTCCCCCTCCCATCTCCCCTTGTTTGTCCTTTTAAATGAGGTGGCAGTTTAAGTAGCATAAAAGTTGCATGATGACTTCAGGTTTTTTTGGTGACACACAACTGTCGCACTCGATGATGATGATGGTAGTCTGTCTGGTTTAGTTTATTGACCTGTTGACATTTTGTGATTTTAACTAAAGTAAATACCATTTCATTAAATAGCATCTCTTGTTGATTACGAGATAGGACTGAATAGCAAGGTCGTAAAAATTTGCCTCTTCTTCTTTTCCAACTCTTAAGAATTTTTCTAGCCATTTAGATATTTTGTTATGGTATATCGGTGGAAAATATTTTTTTATTATTACGAGATCAGTTGGGCACGTTATGTATTGCATCATCATCATCTCACATGAATGTGGCATTTAGCACAAAATTAAAAGGCAGGAGCAGTTTTATGACCTGTGAAGCAAAACATGCAAACTTTTAAATATGCGATTTGCGTGTAGTGTAAACTTTTTGAAGAGACTCAAACAAGAAAACTGAATATTAGCAGGTTTTTTAATACTGTAACTTGGTTAGTTTTTATCGTTATAATAAAAACTAGAGATACATATATGTGTATGAATAATGTTGCGAAAGATGAAATAATAATTTAAACAATTGGAATGTTAAATTCTCACTCTTGACATTTTTTCCATCTCTTTTTGTTATAAAAAGGGATTGCAAAAAAAAATTAACAATTTGGATATTCTCAAGTATCCAATATACAAAGAGATAGAGAGTGTGTGTTTGTGTCTATGTTTGTAAAGTAGTTAGTATTTATCATTGCCTTGGCCAGATTAGAAAATTTATTTATTCAGGATACAATTAGGTTGGCAACTTTAACTAACTGAAATCTTATTTGAGTATGTAGAGAAGCACGTGAAGATGCAACTGAGAGCCCACGATATCGTGTGTAATATAAAATATCAATGAAATAACTTTTAAAGATTAACTTTTATAATATGAATACAGGCAGGAGAACTCACAAAATTGCGGTAGCATCAAATTTACAGTCTCACAGTATCTGATGGGATCAATATTAAATATGATGTTATGATATGACTGATGATGTTTTTTTCTATTCTGTCCTATAGTCAATGATAAAGTGGGTCTATTGCCTTATAGAGAATAGAACGAACTTGAACTACATCTTGGTGAGAGATGAAGGAGAGAGAGAGAAATTGAGTTTCTTGCTCCTTCTCAAGTCATCTCTCTTTCTGAAAATGAGCCAAGTCGAACAAGTTTGACCGAGGGAGACCACATGAATTTTTAATTGGTTTTTGTGTGTGTGCAAAGGTTTTTTTTGTCGTTTACTGTATTTATTCATAAATGATTTTTTGGCTTGTGGCAACTTTTTTTTGAGGAATCAATTTTTCATGTGTGGCATAAATTTGAGATTTTGTCAGTGACATTTAGTTTTATCAAAGATGAATACAAAAATGTCTTCTCTCTTTGAAATTGAATTTGAGCATAGAAACTACACACAGGTACACAGGTTGACAATATAGATAAAAATGTTGCAATTTATACTAGTTTACATGTATCATGAAATGAAATTTCAATTTAAATATAAAAAAATGCTGAACTGTGTCCGTACATACACGAATGTGGGTCCCCAAGTACTAGGAACAATGAATTGACGTTCAAGAAATATTTCGCTTCATTGCATTGTGTACATGGAGATTGCAAGTACATGACATGTTCTCTAGATTCTTTTTCTATAAGCAATATTATTTTCTTGATTGGTATTCCAAAGTCGTAGAGAGAGAGATGCTCAATCAAAACCTTTCAGTGTAAACTGTACGCTATCTACATGGAATCTCCAGATTCATCCATGCACTTTACATGAGTCGGTGAAGTGCAAAGCTAAAAGCGGAAAAAAGTCTTTCTTTCCTTTTACTTATTGCATTTTATATTTTCATCTGTATGCATTGGCCAGTAATATTACAAAATGATTTCTGACAGAGAGAGAGCACTTTATTTACTGTCAAGTGCCTTTTTATATGCATTGTATCGTGTATAATGTAAGGGGGAGGGAAGTGCCGACAAAAATCGATGAATATTTTTTTTTGATCGAGTACAAATTCAAATGTCAAATGGAAGCTGGCCAAAAGGTTGAAAAAGTAGAAGAAAAAAAAATAGTCAAAAGGTTGGCCAATGTACAAAGTTAATGCCACGTACAAAAAAGATATTGCCAATACACGTGTTTCAGGAAAGTTTTTTTTTGTGTGTACTTTGTATGTAAGTTGGTAGAGACGAAGTGAACTGAGAAAGATTGTTAATTTGTTAATTTGTATCTGTAGAAAGGTTACTCTTGAGTTTATCATTGACATTGGGATTGGGAGAGTGTAGTAGTAGTTGTAGTAAATCGTCTAGTTCATAATTTTGCCAACTTTAAATGCTTTCAGGATGGACAATTGAAAGGAAGTCGTGGGCATCAAAGTATGTCAGCAGAGAGGCAATCGGAATTTTAAATAAGGAGATATTTGTTCCGAGAATGTGTTCTTTCTGGGTCATTGCACTCATTGTACTTTTGCTAAACATTTTGTGTCCACTCACATTTTAGTTCCTTGAAGCCCTTCTCTCTCTCTCTCTTATGGTCAATAATAATAATAACAACCGTGGTTAATATAGCGAACAATCTCTGAGTGTTGTTATAAACATAAACATAGACCAAAAGGAGCGAGTGAGAGATATAAACTAAGAGAATTATTAGAGAGAGAGAGATTAGGTAGAATTGCATGGATGCATGATTATTAAATGTAATTCACATGTTAAATAATAAGTTTGATTATGTTTGGTTGGATTTGAAAGAAAATAAAATAATTTTCATGTTCTCTGATAATTTTTTTTAAAAAAAAACTTTACTTTTTTTTGAGATTAGTGGTATGGTCGAGTGTTGAAGGTAGTTTTGGATGTTCTTTGTAGTGTTAAGACTCAAGTGGTAAATGCACTTTGAGTTTTGTTTTAAAGCTTGGACAGAGGCATTTTTTTAAAATGTAAAGAAGAATCAAGAGGTGAGCTCTCTCTCTCTCTCAAGTAGTTGGGTTGGCCCGGTCATCCATATCTAATAACAAGGACGAAAGATAGATGAGTGTGGGTATAAGTTTGTAGCCACAACTTGTACAGTGTATATGTGGTAGGCCATGGGAGGACCAGGCCACGGAGGGACTTTTATATTTTATTTTGTGTTTTAAGGTACAAAA
>JAQIVZ010002246.1:0-22508 GCA_034700945.1 Arrhopalites spinosus
TAACTATTAAATTGGGTGTTTATGGTTCTTTGAGCTACAAAATAAAATAAATTTCAATGTAAGTTGGTAGAAAACTTAATTGACAATTAAAAATTGTAAAGGTAAAATGACTACGCACAGATTCAAATAAAAAATGACGGCAGAAATCTCAATTTCAAGGACGGTGAAAATAAATACCCAATTTTAAAGGTATGAAAGTCATAAACACAACAACCATAAAAATACTGGTTTTGAGAAAACGAACTTAAATAAATTTAAATCGGTTCATTTATTTAAAAATGTATTTCCCATTGTGTTTTTCATAAAACGCCAACAAAAAAAGAAATTCAAAATTATACTAAAGGTAAATTATACTGGTCCAATTTTGGCTAGATACACTCTTTCCTTAACGCTTAAGGATGATAGTTGTCTCTTTAAAAAGATGACAATTCTTAACAAAACCTACAACACAAAAACAATTTGTTTGTTTACATGAGAATTCATACGGAGATACTTCATTCACTTATCAAGGGGATGTCCAGTAATGTAAAATTATGAAATTTTGTCTATTAATTTTTTTGTCCATGGAGATTTAAAAAATAGATGCATCTAATTATTTATGTGCTGCTAGAATTAATTAGATCCTCAAGTAATTATTTAAGTGCCACATTTTTTAAGTTGGTGCCGCAATAAAGTAATTTGGTGCTGCAGTATTTAATTTGGTGCTGGATAATTCATTTTGATGCTGGACAATCCATTTTGGTGCTGCAATATTTAATTTGGTGCCAGATCAATTATTTAGGTGCTAATTTGTACATATTTAGGTACTAATCGCAATTTATTTAGGTGCAACTTTCATTTAATTAGGTGCTTCTAAAATTCACACCCGAGGTAAAATGTCATTCTTAACCTTTCATCGGGTCAAATAAATTTTGTATTTGAAACAGGGGCCACCAGGGCACTTTGAATTGGAAGATTTGGGTCGTGAGGGACCACCTTCGGGAGGTGGCACCCCACCGTCACCACCAAGTAAATAAATCCCGCTCATAAATTCAAAACTTAGTCAGATCACGTTTTAAAAACTCAAAATGGTTATAGGTGGCGGGCCTCCAGCTATACCAGGAGCATCTAGCGGAGGAAGTAGCGGAGGGTCACAATCGCCACCAAGTGCACCTGGTGCGGGATCCGGAGCGGGTGCTGGTACTGGCTCTGGTGGTGGTAGCGGTTCTTCCAATTTCAATTTAAAAGTGAGTCTAAATTAAATTTAAATGGGGGCAATTAAACTAAATGTGAATTAATTAATTGTAGGCAAAATTCAGTGCCAAATTTGGACTGTCAAAGTCAACGGCTTTTAATTGGGGAACTGCTTCATGGTCGAATTGGATGCACAACATGGACGAGACGGACACGATTGTATGCAAAGCATTGCATCGATGCGTCATGAAACAATTGACGGGAATGTGCGGCATTTACCAATTCCACACCCCCCAATTTGACTTCACCCACATCCCCATCCGACCCGATCTCTTTCCCGATCCCCTCTCCTTCTCCTCCCCCGCTCCCCCTAGTCTGGCCAATACCATGAAAACAAATCCTGGCGAATTTTGGATTTTGGCGCGACTTTTCAAATCCCTTAAAACAATTACTTTCTGGGAGAGACCAAAGGTAATGTAAAAGGTCGCTTTTAAAAATGGAATAATGCGGAAGAATTTAATTTCAGCACTGCCCACCAGGGACGGTCGTGACTGGTCAAGTAAGATTTATTTGTTGATTATTCAAAAGGGAAAAGAATTGTAAAAAATTTAATTGGAAGCAGCAAATGAAACTGAATGGGAGGAGACAAGTCACAGGCTTGAATTTGGAATGTTCGCGACTCAATGCCTCGTCCAAATTTGAAACCGTCGCCATGATGTCAAGTGGGAGGGGCATGCCTCAACAATGGGCGAAAGGCATGTCGGAGGCAATTGGATACAGGGTGGGCTATGGGCCACAAAATAGTCAACTTTTATTCCAACAGGATGAATCTGGTGAACTACCACGTGATCAAATGAATGAGGAGGGCTTAGTGGTAATTTCGGAATTCCTTAATGGTTTATGATGAGATTAATTGGAATTAATTAATTGGTGTAGATGTGCCCTCCCAAACACGCTGTTTGTGGTATGCAAGCCATGTATGACACAGAGGGAGGAGGTGACTTTAATTATGAAACCAAAATAAATATGTGGGAAGATGATTAATTGTAAATTGTAATTAAAAATAGGGCAAATTTTGCACATGGGACTGCAATGTTGTTATCATTGTGACCCCCAGGAAAAAATAATTGTCCTCGAGTCCTTCACAAATTTGGGCTACACGGACACAATTCAAACAGTGACCCGCCTCATTGGCAACGTCCGGAATTCCAGTTTCTCCCATGCAGGAAACAACCTGACCGAAGCTGTGAGTCTCATTAACGGAATAAATCCATCGGGTCTTCAAGGTACATTCCAATTTAATTTGAATTTAAACATTAATTAATATTAATTTATTGTCAGCTGGATTTGCTGCTAAATTCGACCGAAAGAGTGACTCGGGGTTCAATTGGTTGGCCACATCGAATGCATTTTGGCAAGCAAGCGAGCAGAAAACGTTAACCGTTTTGTGTAAGGCCCGAATGTTGTGCGTCATGCGACAATTAATTGGCCTCTGTAATGACCTTGAAATCCCCACGCCCTTCACCATCAAAGAAAGTTTCCCTTTGGATTTGCCTCACCCTGACAATCAAGGACCGGGTCTTCGAATTAAACGCAGTGACGAAATTTGGATTGTAGCCAAAAATTTAACGTTTGCCACAAAAAGTGACATCTGGGATGGTCCCCTTTTATGTCCCAGTGGCACTTTTGTTACCGCCCAACAACTTACAAAAAATTCGAGATACCAACTTGGTACCATTAGTTTGTACCACTATATAATCATTTAATCAGCCCGCCAAACGTTTAAAAAATAAATCAGTTTTTTTGAAACCATTTTAAGGTGGACTCAGTCTTCGTTGTTCAAGGCTCAATAAACAAGACAAATTCGTGTCGGTGGCGGTTCTTACGAGTGGCTTTGGAAATAAAACTCATTGGTAATTTTGAACTAAAATGTCGTCAGGCGCGGAATTTCAAATTGAGGTAAAATACCTAAAAATTTGAATTTTTAGGTATGACGCTCAATCCCCCGCAATTGGGTTTTCATATTTGGAATACCAATTTAAAAACACTTTTTGGAAAGCCAAATGGGAGCTCCGTTTTGAAAATGATAGAATCTACCACCAGGCGCCAATCGGGGCTAAAAATGTCACTAGAAACCAAGTCACATGTCCCCAAGGTCATGCCATTACAGGAATGCAAACAATGTTTGACATGGAGCACAAAGGTAAATCCCTAATTCTACAAAACCCAAAATAATTTTGAAATTTTGAAAACTTGTTTTTAGGACAACTCACAAACATTGGTTTCAGATGCTCCCTTTATTGTCGGCCGGAAGAAAAATTAGTTTTGTTGAATGCCTTCACAAATGGCGGAAATGGAGACACCGTCCAGATGGTCAAAGTGACCGTGGGCACTCGAAAGATGTCAACAAAATCAATGGTGCTCAATCCATTGGATCAAATTCGTAGTGAAATGACCCTAAAAACGGGGCCGATAAATCCGATAAATATGCAAAATATGTTTGCCTTCAAATTCCCGAAATCTGTCCAGTACGATGGTTTCAATTGGGAAGACACTTCTGTCACCATGTGGACTACTGTGACAGACAAAATGATGAAAGTTTTATGCCGGGCGGAGCATTTGTGTACCATGAAACAATTGGTGGGGTTTTGCGGGAAATTTGAAATTTTATCACCCCACATTATCCAAAATATAATTCCCTTGAACAATTCCGTCGAGGTAAATTATTTTCCTGTCCATCCCTCGTACGACAAAGACATGACAAGTGAATTGTCCTCTCTGGAAAACTTTATGACGGCGGCGAATTTGTGAACCAAAAATATTGCTGCTTGACTGACACAAATATTTAAAATTGAAAAATGTTTTCAAACTAAATAAAAATTAGTTCCTACGCCATTGCCTTTCCTGTGGTTGCGCCATGTGAGGCCAATGTGAGATTTAATTAAATTTAAACTGATAATAATTGTGATAATTTTCATTTTTTTCTACCCAAATATTTTATTTGGCAAATAAATTAATTTATTATCAAGTACAACGAATAAAATATTTGGTATTATAATTATAGTGTGGGTGCAAAATGTGAGACTGAGGACGAGGTTCTTTTATCAAAACGTTTGCATTAACAATTGTGGGATGCGCGGGGCCTGTACAAAAGTGGTACAGTTTGCACCCAATGGAAAATAAGAGGAAGGTCAGAATGTAGTTGGTTCGTAATAATTGTGGTGAAATGATAATCATAGAGGAAATATGGGGCTCATAAAATTGCAATGAAATTATCAAAATGATTTAATGGTTCCATCACTACTGTCTTTACAATTAAGCCACGTGGCCATTAGTTTGATGGGAATTGGGAAGATGATGGGTAGAAAATGTTTGCTGGTAATGTCCCTTCAATATTTTCTCAATTACTCCAAGAAACAAAGAAATTAGTTGCTCTCAGATTAGGTCTCCTCATTTCCACAATTTGTCAAAATTATTGAGGCCAGTATGACCAACTACGTCGCAGCAGAGTTTTCGATGAAGAAACAAGGGCACTTTTGACCGCATTGAAATTGTAAAGTCTAAAATAGCCTAAAATGTTGCCGGTAGAATATTTAAAGTTCAATTACTTGACATTTCGCGTGACCTCATCCCTAAACATGTGCCCCATGGTATTTGACCAGTCTCAAATGAAAATTCAGCGCTCTGCTGTACGTCTCATTTTATTTCGATTGTGGAAGAATGTCGCTCTGGGTCATAATGTGTATGTAGTGGGTCGTGTGGGCTACGCCATGATCTTTGGGTTGGGCGGCCTTTTTCCTGGAGTGGAAGAACTGCCCATGCTCCTCGTTTTCGCCATTTGTTTCAGTGCAAATAATATCATGCTCCACCATCTTTGGGAATGGTTTGAACTGGTGCCAAAAATATTCAATGGTCTTTTTCATTTGGAGGGTAACTCTTTTTAATTGAATAATTTACTTAATTATAATAATTATCATAATGCAATGCAGAATTAGAATTAGATGAAAACTTGGGGAAAAAAGAACAACTGGTAAGTGTTGGTGGCCATTTATCAAAATGGAGGAAATTGTCACCAAGAAAGTGGTTCATTTGTTTCCTGCCATTTGTATTGTTCTCAATAAGCGTGCACTACCCGATTCTCTATGCATTTGACTCCTCCCTCCCCATGCTACTCTACTCCAGCCTCAACTGGCACCACAACGCCATCTTGGCATCCTGTCTATGTCTGGACATGGTCATTCACATTTTCTTCATCGTCAATCTTCACTTTGTGACGTATATTGTCGTCTCTTTCATCGAGACCCTCAACCAAAATCTGGATCATCTCCATCGCATCATGAGGTAAGCCACGATGAAAGCGGGAATTTCAATTTAACTGGTTTGTACATAACTTTCATTTTCCAGCGACCCGGATAACTCGGAATCGGCAAGAATTGTCAATGTGAAGTTGTTCACAAAATCAGCGCGAGTCCTAAGTCTGCGATTGAATTTGTTCAATTTGGTGTTTGCATTGGACATGTGGTTGTTCAAAATGATTGCCCTGGCTGTCACGATTTTGAGTGGGTACGGGGCCATTCGGCTACACACAAGAAATGTCCCATTCAGTTTAATTTATTCCATTGGTTTTTGTGATGGCATGTTGGCCTTCATTTGCATTTTCAACACGGCGTTCCAACTCCCCATGAAAATGAAGCAACTCAAAAAATTGATTCGAATTGAGTCCCATCTACTGGCCACCTCAGGCAAGAATAATCAATGCTACAAAATCATGCTGGCATCTATTCCGACCAATGGAGTCAAAATGGGAGGGTTTGGGTATCTTGAGAGGCACTCCACCCCCACTTTTGTGGGCTATGTAGTCGGCCAAATTGTCAGCTTACTGATCACATTTTAGTCATACATGCTGGAGGTAGTTAAAATAGTTAAATTAATTCCAAAAGTCACTAAATGACAAAAGATGGCACCACTTGTCTAATGCTTTTTTTGTTTTAATGTTGAATGTGTCAAATTCATGTTAGCATTAATTTATAGTGAAAATAATTTACATGTCCGTCGAATTGTATGCCCAAGCTGAGAAGAAAAAAGTTGCAAAATTATTTTGAAAAAATATTTTTAATGGCTCTCAAAAATTAGATTAGGAGTTTTCATTTAGGGGTTTCCCGTTCGTTTCACATAAAAATAAAATCATGATTGTCGATGAGAACGACGCCACCGTGAAAATGTAGTACGGTCCCGTCGCATACACTAAAAACACAGAATTGTTAGCGCCAACTTTCAAAATATATTCAAAAACATTCTTACAAGTTCCAAAATACGCCATCTGTGGAGCCAAAATGGCGGCACAGCTTGCAGCCACATTGGCCGCACCAACGCCCAACGACCTCTGAGTTGTGGGATAACTCTCACTACAAAAACAATTTATAACTGCGTACGCCGCTGCGGCCATCATTTTCCCGCCCAAAACTGAGATGTTGAAGGTCAACTCTGAGTTTTTGATGGGCCATACAAAAAACGCGCCCTCTACTAAAGTTTCCATTAAAATAATGTTAATCATACACGTGGTGGCTATGCCCATGTACAACCCAAATGATAATTTCCGGCCGAGCCATTTACTAATAAAAATGGCTGAGTTCCCGCCAATCATGTCGACTAGTGCCATGTAAAAAACATTCCAGTAGGGGTCGCCCGACAGATTTTTTGCATTGAAGGCGATTCCATAGTAAAGTAACAAACAACTGAACCATGAGCTCATAAAAATTAACGTCTTTTTCATAAATTCCGCGTCTTTTAACACGGACAACATTTTAAATTTGTCTGCCCCTTCATTAGACACAGAACTGTTGTCATTCTCAAATGTAGCGGCCAAATCTTCAACTAATTGGTCGTCCAAGGGGGGACTTTTATTGAATCTTGCAATTTGACGAAATACTTTTTTAGTCCTTTCAGTTCGCCCTTTCATAAGCAAAAAGCGCGGGCTTTCAGGGAGAAACGGATATGTCACAAAAAGTAGGAGCATTGGGAGGGCCGTGACAAAACAAAGATGGCGCCACGAAGGGAAATTGTAGGCAAAGAGGGCGAGACACATACAGCCTTCGTCTACATAAAAAATTGGATTGGCTCATGTACATGAGGTTCCATATTTAAAATTGCGGGAAAAATACAAAAATCTTACGCCAAGCACCCGCTGCGCCCGAGATGGATCTCCATTTTGGGGTCAAAAGTTCCATGGGGTAAATAGAGGCGACCAGCAAAACAATGGAAATGCCGATTCCGCATAGGAAGCGTGTGACTGCGTACAAAACAATTGTGGTGGCGACACTGGAGCACATGCTACCGAACATTGTGATAAATCCAGCAATGTAGAGAACCTTCTTTCGACCCATTCTAAATCATCACACCAAATTAAAAAATTGGCAGCTAAAAATATAATGGGTCATTTTCTCACGAGTCGGTCAAGTACACCCCGAGAATGTCTCCAATGACGAGACCCATCATTTGAATGCTCGTTATGAAATCTGGCACCCACGCCCAGTCACAAACTAAACCCCACTGAAATCAATTTTAAATTAAAACGTTTGAATATTTGGGCGCCATCTCATGGGACAGGAACGTACTTCTGAGACAATTGACCCATGCCCGCCATTTAAAGTTCCATTGCAGGAGCAAAGAGCCAGAGAATCATTCGTCACGTCCACCTGGCGTCCAAGTTGGTCAGTGCAGATCCACTGAATGTGGTGTGCAGAGGCTGTAAATGGGTGGGATTTAATTGTAATTTGAATTATTTAAATATTAAATTACATGTGAAAACTGGTTGAAAGTCGACCATGCTGGCGGGGAATTCAGGGAAGAGGGTCGTCACCAAGGCAAAGATTTGAAATCGGCCAAATCCCCCTGTAGAACCCATACAGGTAAATTAAATGTGGGACTACTTAATCAACATTAACAAATTAATTCGATAAAATGAACAAGTGGAGAGTTTGATTACCAATTATTTCATACAAATCTTCCACTGTCCTGCATATTTTCTGTTCCTTTTTTTGAGGCGCTTCTTCCAGCTCAATGTTGGCAGTCATCCTGCAAGGTCAGTTGTGTGGATTGATGGGGCAGAGGAACTGATTTGGCAATTAAATAACTCTCCGCATCGCTATTAAATTATGTAAGAGGGAACCTTGATGGGTAAACTTGAACTTGTGATGAATTAATCGAGGGATTTGAAAATGTTGACAAATAATGTAAATGAGTGTGGAAATGAGGATGATGGAAAGAGGGATGATTGTGGGTTGGATAATGGCAGCACCTGTTTTTCCTTGTTGGTGATTCCATTTCAACGTCACAAGGTTAATTTTTGTTGACTCCATTCTACAGAAACAAACTTGACACCTGGGGCGCGTGCCCATTCTTGAGAATGATGAAATTATTTTTGGCCATCAATCCAGCCACAAGGAATCCCCAGAGTCACAAGGAAAATGAACTCGTCTCCCCACACAGTCACAATTTACCTTGTTCCATGTCGAATGTCAAGAGTGGAACATGCCTGTGTATTCAAGTTTACATGGGAAATGTCAAAAAGGTAGACTTGAATGGCGTGCTCCAAATTATTGTCTGGATCACAATCCAATTTAAACATTTTTATCAATTTAAATTATCTTATTTTCGACGGGAAAATCAGTTTTGACTGGTTTTGTTGATCCGAGGAGGGTCATTTAAATTTGGTCTAATCTCCTGGGTGTCCTTTTGACTCTTTCTGTCTACCCCCATCATTGTGACTGGTCTGGGGGTACTGATCCCACTAATTATTCCGTAATTGTCATGTAAGATAGGACAACTATTTAAATGATTAGTGGCATAATTATTTTGTAATTGTAGGACATTGTAGCGTAGCTCCATCTCCTAGTTTGACAAGGATCTCTTTTAGTGCACAACTTGGATTCATGTCATTGAGAAAGCGGGAAAAGTTAAAAAATACCTTTTATTAAACGTGTTAACCCAAAAGTTGATGTGCATCACTTTTGTTATTCAGTTCCCTTCAAGGCCCAAACTAGAGGAAGACACTAACCGAATTATTTTGAATGTCCATCAAACACTCTACATATGTAGGCTCAACCTTTGACCTCATAATTGCTAATACCTAATTCAATCTGGCTAAAAATAAATCTTTACTTGTTTTTCCCAACCATTTTTATTATAATTTGTAATAACTTTATCATTTATAAAAATATTGTAAATGTACAAAATGTGAATAAATTATTTTAAAAAACTTAAAATGCGAAATATTAATGATTGATTGATATTTAAAATTGCATTTTTATGCCAAAAAGACATGAATCACGTGATACAAGTTAAAATACGTCATCAATTATTAGTAGTAATTATTAATAGTAAAAAGCTGGTCAAATTAACGCAAGGACTCGTAGCCCCCTGGGAATCCATTTTTGCTAAAAACAATTTGCCACAATTGCATATAACGGCAATTAAAGGCAGCAGCGCTAAAATGTGTCATGGTGGTCCACAGTCGAAATGATTTTGTTGGGTTTGGGTACAAATGTTTCACCGAGTCCCAATTCGCCACCAAATTGTCGTACCAGCACATCAACGTCCTTGCATAGTCTGGCCCTGCAAAAACACCCAACTCAAAGTACGTGCAAAATAATTTGGCAAAATCTTAAACTTACCAAAATTATGCCAATCTTCCAATGTGAACCGCTTTCTAGCAACGTGGGTGAGTTCAGTGGCACGAGGGAGGGAGCCATTGAGGAAAATGTACGTGTTGTTGTACGGGTCATCCCTCATCTTCCGCACATCGTCATTCCCAATGGTGTGCAACAGGAAGAGGCCCTGGTCCACCAGACATCGGTCAACCACCTCAAAGTACGTGTCATAATTCTTTGGCCCAACATGTTCAGCCATCCCCACCGACACAATTCGGTCAAACTTCTCATTCACCATTCGGTAGTCACACAGTCGGACTTCCACGGGGAGGCCTACAATTATTTGGCGGGATAATTTAATTTTGGTGATCTCTACCCTTCATGTGACTCACCTTTGCAGATTTTCTCGGCATACTTGCATCCCTCCTTGGCAATACTGACAGCGACAACCGAGACTTTATAATTTTTAGCCAAATGGCGCGCAAGAGCACCCCATCCACAGCCAATATCGAGAACGCGCATGCCGGGACGAAGCTTCAGCTTATGGGCGATGAGATCCATCTTGTGGGTTTGCGCCTCCTCCAACGTTTTGGCTTTGCGCCAGTAGCCACAAGAGTAATTCATTGTGGGCCCCAACATTTTTTCAAAGACTTCGTTCCCTGTTTAAATTAATCTTTAAAATTTTAATGACAATTAAAGTTAGCCATTGGTCACCTTGATCGTAATGCGTTTTGGCAACTTTGAGGGATTTTGGGATGGTTTGTAAATTGAAGAGTTGGTACTCTAAATAATGTGCAAAGTTGTCCAAGAAATTGCGCTTGTAGTCGAGGAGTTTCCCATTGACAAACCTCTCGCACAACTCCACCAGCTGGTCACATTCCCACCAACCCCTGTCCCCCCGAAAAAATACTTTAGTTGACCTTTGAACTGAAAAAGGAATTTGTTGGACTTACTCCATAAAAGATTCCCCAAAGCCAAGAGTCCGATCTTGACAAATGCTCACAAAAAATCGTGGGTCTTTAATGGTCAGGGTGGGTCCCTTCAAATTGTCGGATAATTGAGTTTGAAGGGCCAGTGAATTGTCCACCTTTGGTGCATTTTTGTCTTTGGTGTCAAAGACAACGTTGACCCCAAGTTTTTGGATTTTTTTGATCAAAACCAAGGTCAAGACTTTTTCGTTGTATTTGACGACCATCAAATGGAGAAATTTGTAGAGTTTGACGTAGACCATGACGAGAATGTACAAGAAATTCATTGTCAAATCCACAAAAATGGTTCCCATGACTCCACTTGGCCACTCCAACTGAGACTGACTCAATGATGCAAAATCGGCATTGGCCTCACAAATTCTTTTGCACTTCCGGCCATTTCCACAATGCACCATTGTACATTGTCCCTTATTTGGGAATTTTCCATCCAGTGGCGGATTGGCCCTTGTCCATGGAACGGCTATTGTGCCATTGGAGAAGTGAAGAAATTTTGGGGCACTTTGGGTGGTGGGGTGGTGATGAGTGGGGAGTGAGCCCCCACAGATTCTGGTTGAAAAAACACCCAAAATGGTGAGGCCAATCCGCCTCTTTTGGAGAAAAGAGTAATTAATTTTATAGTGCATTTTTTTGTTCACATGATGTGAATCACATGGTGAGAACTTGACGTCATTCTCCTACTGCACGTGTATCCTCATCCAATCATCCACAGGGCAACGGACTTGCACCGTGGGGAATCTCCCACCGGAAGTGCAAAATCTTTATTTTTTTCACCTGTAAAATTGAGCACGTGACCCCCATATAGTCATCATTTTTGACCCCTTGCATAATTTTTTCCCATTTGAATTTATATGCAATTTATTGTCACCCCATTTCCCCCCATTTCTCTACCCAATTGCCACTTGGAAATTTTGCAAAGTAGAATTTCCATTTAGAAAGGTCTAATGTTTGCACTAGTTAGATTGCATGCACATTAAATTGAATGCCATTATAAATCATTTAAGTGTTCCTTTGTTCCCACCAATTTTTTGCAAGTCCCACAATTGAAAAAAGTTACCGTTTCATTACACTGAATGCATTCAAGCCAATTTTTCTGGGTGTCCCCGGCCAAAGACGGATGGGATGATTGCAGAGACAATTTACAAGTTGTTGAATCTAAAAAGCGGATGGCCACGTCATGAACTTCCAAAACGATCCCAGTGCTACAATTATGGGGCTCCATCCGGGTGAAGGTCAATTGATTCATGGGAGTGGCCCCATTCGGCCTTATTGGCATTTTACTTTTAAATTCCCCTCCAAATTCTTAAAAAGTGGCCACAAAATTATTTTTGTTTGACTATTGATGACTGAGACAATGGTACAAAATGAATTGAAAATATTTTCAAGTTTCAAATAATTAAACCCAACGGAATACACTTGACCCATAATTTTTAATTTCGATTCAATGTTTTTACAAATTTTTAACTTGACAATCAAGAGTCGTTTTTGAGTTGAATTTAATTGGGATGATTTAATTAAATTGCAGTCTTGTCATGAAATAAAATTTCTAAATTGCAAGTACAATTATTGTACCGACTCAGTTGTACGTACAACTGAGTAATGTACATTAACATAAATCAATGATTGTACAGAAATAATTAGAATAATTTCATTCAAGTAAAAAGTAAAAAGTCCACACTTTTCAAATGGGTGGAACTATCCATTATAAAAAATGTGACTAATTAGTAACGACAATTTGAGATTGGCGGGTGTTTTGAGCAAAATGTTCTCAATTAAATTGACATTTGTGGGGACGGAGCTAAAGAAGGGGATTGCTTGACAAAAATGGATATTGTTAGAGTAAACCCTTTGTCATGAAGCCAAATGGGTCATCCCTAGCAGCCTACCCGCCAGATTCCGCCAACCATCCTGCAGGAATCCGACACCGGTTTCTGGCCGCAAGTTTACCGCATAAGAAGCGCGCCGATGACGTCACGTCCTACTTTTTCGTCTGTTTTTCGGCCGACCAGATTTCGACGTCGACAACCGGTCTCATTTCGGTCGCTATGATTTATAATTAAATTTAATGGTGTAAAACATGTACCCAAGTAGTTGGTCTGCCGAGAGGAAGGTCAAATAGTTGACCATCTCCTCCCAAGTCCTGTCCTGTGGACATTTCCATTGAGGAGTGGGAAAGGGTGCTGATAGAGTAAAACGGTAAGCATTAATTAATTATGTTAATTTGGCAGTGCAAACGTGAATGTAATTTACCTGACTTTGTGAGAGGGAATATCAAGTAAATATGGATAGTGCCTTATTGTACGCTAGAGTGCGCATCATTTCAATGAAGAGAGCCTTAAATTGGACGACGAATAAGACTATACTTTTCAATGAAAATGTTCAGATGAAGCTGCTGGTCAGTCTTCTTCAAGATGGTCAGTACTATAATAATTGAGAGTTTTTTGTAAGGTGGACTGTTTCCCAACGGGGATGATAGATGTCATCAACTCAACAATATTATTCCATCACCCCACCTCCTAAGAGTTGAGTCAAGCTGTTGAACATTCCCGCCTACCCCTAAAAGTCTAAAATAATCAAATCTTTGAATTCTTGTCAGCGAGACTTGAGAGACTTGCAAATTATTTTATCCTCTTATTTAAAATGACACAGTCAATATTTTACGCTTATTTTTAATCACAATTAATTAACAACGTTTGGCAGTGAATTTCAATTGTTGGGGGCACGACTTTTATACTCCACGAATGACCTCCTTTCCCTTTTATGTTTACAAAACAACTCTAAGCCATCGTTTGACATAACTACAATAGAAATTAAACCTCAATTTAAAACATATTTAGTTCTATCGCCATCTGGTGGAGCTTGAGGATACACCATTTTAAAATAACTCTTTGAAAAAAGAGCTTTCCTTTCTAATAAAACTTCCCGTCAGAATGTAAAGGTTCCCCTCCCCTTACGTAATCAAATAAAAATTTTCAGAAACTTTGAAATTATTTTTATTCACTTTCATGCCACTAGTAATATTTTTGTACAGAAAATTTTAAAAAGAAGGCGGGTTTTTTAAAGAATTTGCCGGACTAAACAATTTTTCACTGCAACAGGCTGGACCCGTTTTAAGGACGCAGCCACATGGCCGTCATTGGGAACGACAGTGTTGGCGGGATTCAAAATGTGCGCCTTTATTTGAGCCGGAGACAACTGACTGTACTTAGCCCGGACGAGAGAAACTACGCCAGCTAAAATTCAAAATAGGCGCCATTTCATTACAAGTGTCGACCAGGGTTCTGACAGAGATGTTGAGAATTAAAAGTTTGGCGTACCAGCCCCAGGGGTGGCCATACTGGTACCACTGATGTTGAGATAATTGTTGAAATTGGGGATCCATGCCGAAGTGACATTTGTTCCTCCTGCGCATGCGTCAGGATTAGCAAGAATGGTACACCAGCTGTAATCTCATCCCATTCAAGGACTATCGTGACAGCCCCAATGCTCCACACATTCGGGTAAGAGGCCGGGTAAGACTCCCCCAATAAATCACAACCCGAATTCCCTCCCGCTGCCACGAGAACCGTCCCGAGATTGTAGAGCACGTCAAGGGCGTCATCCATTCCTTTGATGGGAGATGGGCCCCCAAAACTCATGCTGAGAACGTTTATGGGCTGTTGGGAGGCCAGATGGTTCATACCAAACAAAATGGCGGTAGAGCTACCAATTCAGTGGGTAGAACATGTATAATACTAGATTATTCCCCATTTTGTTTTAAGAAGGACACGCAACATGCATCTCTGTCTAGAAAATGACCCTGAAAGTTTTTATTTTGTCTTCCTCTTTCGCTGGAATTTATGGTAGAATTTTCCCCTACTTATTTCTACTCTGTATAATTATGTACAAAGTAATTTCAATTAAAAAAACCAACCGCAAGTTCTTTGAGGAATTTAAATTCCCATACAAAATCCTTATAAAATTCAAGCGGCTACTTTAGTTTCTGTCCACGCATTTCCAACTATTTTCGTCCTTCGCGCTACTTCCAAAATAATAATAATTCATCTAGTCAAATTATAAAGCGCGGTGTGGTGGTCACTATTTGACTTTGAAATATATTAAATTCAAATTGTGAGGATATTAAATTAATTGCACTCATGATGGGAGATAATAGTACTGCTTTCATGTTCTTGAACAATACATCAGCCAACGCCACAACATTAGTTATGATGAATATATACTGTCCACCATCATGGAAACAATTTTGGTTACCTTATAAAGCGACTCATCCAACAATTGCGACCATCTTGTGTGCCATTGGATGTATCACAAATATTTGTAACATGATCGTTTTCACCCGGAAAGAAATGAGAGGTGCAATCAACAGATTACTCCTTGTACTTGCCATCTCAGATTTTATCTACGTCTTTACGGGTGTCCTTTACCATCCTGTCGGGACCGGGATTAGCGGCTAGTGTTTCAGTTTTGGAATGGCCACCATCCGTTTTGCTTACGATTTTGTCTTCTACGTAATAACAAATCCCTGAGCAAATGGGCTATGTGCATTTTCTCTGCCAGATAACCTCCCCATATTTTTTTAACACAGCGTAAGTGTTCTCTGGTTCTCTGGTAGGGAAAATGCACATGGACCATTCAGCTTCAAAAAGCCTCCCATTAATATAAAAGCGCTGGCCTGGAGGCAAAATGTCTTATTTGCTATAGTTTAGACATAGCAAATAGGACATTTGGCTTCCAGACCAGCAATAAATATTACACCAAGATTTTATAATTAATTAATTTAATTTTGACGTTGAAATGAAATTAATGTTGACAGTTTTGCCACGGATGGTCGTGCTACTTGATCTTTGTGCTGGCATTGTGGAGATTAGTGGGAGTGGCGTATCCATTAACATCAAAACGATTGTGGACATTCAAGTCAGCCAACATTTGCATCAATTTGACCTTCCTCATCAGTTTCATTTCAGTGACGGTCATGTTCTCACAGTTTCATCTTTGTACCAAAGAAGGGATCAGAAATAAGACGAGTGTGACCTGGTACTCGAGATGTCATCGCTACTGCAATACAATTGGTGGTGTCCCCATTTTCTACTGGATCGTAGCGTAAGATTTCATCCATCCTTCACATTTAAAATATTGGTCAAAAATAATGGGGATGGTTTCAAAATTTTAGGATTGTGTTCAAACTCCTCCCATGCATCACCCTCACCGTCGTCACAATTGGCCTCGTCTACTTCCTCATTAAAGCAGACGAGCAGCGACAATCTCTGAGGGAACAAATGGGACCATCAGAAGATAATGAGGGTGAAGCTATGGCTGGAATAACAAAGGCGAGAGATTCAAAATTGAATTCGTCTTCCAGATCGACAAACCAGATGCTGGTTGTGGTGCTAGTAATTTTTCTGATTACAGAATTGCCTTCAGGAATATTTCGTAT
Source organism: Arrhopalites spinosus (assembly GCA_034700945.1). Taxonomy (NCBI): domain Eukaryota; kingdom Metazoa; phylum Arthropoda; class Collembola; order Symphypleona; family Arrhopalitidae; genus Arrhopalites; species Arrhopalites spinosus. The sequence continues at coordinate 16,242 of JAQIVZ010002246.1, forward strand.
TATATCTGCCCTACTGGGGCATGTTTACTTTATACAGTGTCATCACCCTGTTTTTCATCTTATGAGTCTTTTAGAGTATGTCAGTAATGCGGTCAACTTTTTCGTGTATATGACCATGTGCGCTAAATTTCGCATCATATTCTGTAATGGCATTGTGTCCTTATGGAAATCCAATTGGATCCACCAGTTTCGTTCTAGGTCCAGATCGACAGTCAACAAGTTGAAGGTCAAAGGACATTCTCCTTATTTTATTCGATATCGCGGGTGAAAATTTCTCCTATAGCAGCAGACACGCTCTGTTGAAAAATCTGGACAATTTGTCTTCAAAGCCCTTGTGACTGCTCACTGGTCACCTTCGCTCCCGCATTCCCGCATGGGTTCATAAATTTGGCACATGTCACATGCCTTAATAACATAAATTGTGTTTTCGCTGAAAATTTAATGATTAAAAATAATTTATGGTTTTGAATTAATGGTCATAATTATATTTGCATCATAAAGCATGGAGGAAAAGCATATTAATTAATTTGAGTGAAAGCAGAATTGTTCAACTCGTTGCTCTAGTACTGTAAGTGTTCAATGTTTCTACTGAAAGGAAATGTTGCTGTCAATGTTGAATTCTACACCCCGGGACCACAATTTTACTTGATCGTTCTTTTGAAAGCGTTGACTGAGTGGGAAGTGGCGGAAAGGTGGTATGGCAAATATTTAACAACACAAAATCCCGACAAAAAAAGACAAGCATTCAAAAAAATTCAACAATGGAATTGATTAAGACACATTCTGTATGAATTGCATTTTTTGAGGTTGCGACTTTAATCCATGAAATGTAAATAATGCTAAGCTAGTGGTGGAGCAAATGATAAAAAATATTCAAGTCAAGAAGAGCCGAATTACAGAAGATAAGATTGCGTCATTCTCTGTCTGTTTACGGAATGATTTTATTTTATTCAATTTCATCACAAATGAATTCACGGAAATTGAAACAAGGGACTACTCATAGTGCAATTTTTAATCGCAGTGCAAACTCAATTTTTGCAAATGCAAAGAGAGCAATGAGCAATCACTTTTATTTTATACTTTTCCTGGCCACTTGAATTAAATTGCAAATTTTAATCTTGTTATTGAATAGTTTTTGCGATAGAGTTGTTGACAATATTTAAATGTTCATTTACCACTCTTCACTAGCAACATGATGATGATAATTGATAATTTAGCAACTATGTTGTGACAATAGACAACACTCTTGTTCATTTCCTCATTTGATTGTGGAAATTTCTGAAATGATGACGATATTATTATATTTACCCGTGTGGACTTTACCTGTGTCTTTGCAACCTTTGCGGAACTTTTCAATTTTATACAATTGCACACGGGCAGGATTTGCAAGGGTGGGTAAAGGTCCTTTTGATTAAATGTAAGCTTGTGTAAACATTGGGCAACTTTGTGCTTTGTCTAAAATTGTGGCGTAGGAAAAAGGCAGAAAGAAGAGTAGTGTTCAGAGTATAAAAGCCGTAAAATTTTCAATTTTAGGTATCACTCACTTCTCATCTCAACAACAGCTAACAACTCTAAGTAGAAACAACTACCAAAATATATTTCTCCACTTGCCAACTTTGCTCCCATTAATTGAAGAATTTGAAGGAAAGATGAAGACCATTTCTATTATTGTCCTGACCCTTGGCTTCCTTGCCATCTTCTACTTTGGCGAAACATCTGCTGATCCAAGTAAGTTGACAATCATTACGCATTTTATAAGACTAATAGTTATTGAAACTAGATTGAGCTAAATAAGACTGAACTGTGATTGACATTTTTATGGTGTTTGGTCCAGGTATGGTTGTGGGGTCATGCTCCACTCCGGCAAGCACTACCGCCCCCACCTGCGGCGACAATGGCAAACTATGTTATTGTGGTTATCTTTCCGATGGTAGTACCTTTTCTAATAAATGTACTTATACGTGTCCCACTATGGGTGTGTTCAGCACTTGTTGCTGCACTGGTAGCTAAAAGGGAGCCTCTTTGATACGAATTAGATAAATTACTCTTATTCGAACTTAACTAGTATGAAATTTAAAATTAATTATTATTATTTTAATGAACTATATCCATTCTGAACATTTGTTAAATTTAATCCCAATATTCTCCTTAAATTCTTAAATCAGCTTCATTGTTTAAGATTAATTATCTAATTATCCGAATTTGAATTTGACTGTACACTTTAGTTCCAAAATAATTCTTTATAGTATTCTATTAAACACAATAATAATTTGACCTCAAAATTGAATTGACGGGCATCCAAATTCACTTCATACATTATAGATTATAGAGTAAATGCATATTGCATATTCCAAATCATAATACAAATATTCTACCACGTAACAGTCGGTCAAGTTTCCCCCATTAGGTAATGCTTCCACAGACAAAGGGAGGCAGGTAAGGGGGAAGGTTTGAATTCCCATGTGAAAAATTTTAGGATGTCTGAGTCTCAAGTTCCCTTTTTCCTGAGCAATATTTGATGTTTAATTCATCCTTTTGTTGAGTCAAGGAGGTCGAGTTTACTTTAAGACGCTTACTCTAATTTATTCTGGACTTTGATTTTACACCAAATATAAAGTGTGAAACCCAACCCATTTTCGCCTAGTGGAAGGCCAGAAGAAGACTGACAACTTGTCTAATTATAAAATCAATAAAAGTTGGTGTTGATGTTCGTTCAAGGCTACTAAAATTTCCCACTTTGATCCTCACATTCTCAACAGATTCCAAACGTCTCTTGACCCAATCCCGATTCAGTTTCCATTTCAACGTCAGACTAGAGACTAACAGCCTGGTCTTGAATTCCTTCATCGTCCCAGGCAAGGAAAAGGCCTTGTCATATAAGACGACGAATGTCAGCACAGTATAAATTCCGACACCTATGAACAGAGCTGAAAATAATGGATGGGTCATGTAGCGTGTCAGGTTCCGAGTTATAAAGTCAGTTGTTATAAAGTCTTTTGTTATAAATGGTCCCAAGTTATAAAAATCATTTGTTATAAAGTCTCATGTTATAAAGTTCCCAGTTATAAAATTAATCTTAAAAAGCTTTATTCAAGCATAATAATATGTAATTTTATTAAGTTGTGTAACATGAATGTTAATTTCAAGTCAAACACAATCGACAAATAATTTAAATTATTATTTAATTAAATGAAAGAAAAGTATTTATTTATTTTGTGCCCATTTTATAATTGCTCAAGCAGATTATTTATGGCATTCTTTTAAACTGTAGATAGCTTTTTTAATTCTTTTTGCAGATAAAATGTTAAAACAGTAAGGAATGACACAGTCTAGCCATATAAGCTCGACCCTAAGTTGAAGGGCATCCGGAAAGTTCGACCGGAGAAAGTTCCACACACGGAAACTTCCTCACCCGGAAAGTTCCCCCCACGGCAAATTCCACTCGGGATTATTCCACACATTAATTTATTTTAATTGAATGACTCCATCATATCATTTATTTTCGTGTTAGAAATCTTTGGTTTGCTTCCCTATACATTTACTCAAAGTCCAAAGATCATAGAAGCCTGACTCAGGGTCAAAAATATTTCTAAGATAATATGCACAAAGTAGTTGTGGTGGGTGAATAATATTATGTGACGGGCGTCGTAATTGAATTCTATAATACACATAAAATGGTTCCACACATTAAAATTAAACTACAGATGGTTGGTTATTCCAACAGCATACAAAAGTGCCAAAATTTAATCCCATGTGATCCCATGCTTAAATTTATGCCCGTCACATATTATCCACCACAACTACTTTGTACTTTGTGAATATCTTAGAAATATTTGTGATGCTGAGTCATATTTCTAACATCTTTGGACTTTGAGTAAATGCATGGGGAAGTAAACCAAAGATGTCTAACATGAACATGAAAATAAATGACATGATGAAATCATTCAATTAAAATAAATTAATGTGTGAAATAATCACGAGTGGAATTTTCCGTGTGGAACTTTCTAATGTGGTGCTCTCCAAGTAAAACTTTCCTACAATCAATTTTATTTGCTCTGATAATCAGAGCCTCTGATGCTGTGAAAATAATTGCAATGAAAATTATCAATCAGTCAAGTTAATTGATTAGATGGAAATGAGTCATGTTATGAAGTCCTAAAATAATTTAGGGAAATTTCCAAGATTGAAAAATATTTAAATTAAAATATTTTGAAATTACAAATATTTTGAGGAAATTAATTTTATTTTTCGCTAGCCTAGAAAAAATTGCGTTTTGTCCTTGAAGAACAGAAGAATAATGGGAAAAACGACAACGATGACAATTTTGTACGTATTTTCATATTTATAAATACCTTATTTAAACTTGCCCTAAAAATATTTGTATGAAAAGGAATGTAAGGCAAAGTACTTATCGGCCAATTCCACGAACGCATAGGGGAGCGTAGGGTGAGAAGGGACCGCGGGTGGAAATGGACCACTCAGTAAATGTTGGAAAACAAAGAAAGGACAAGAGATACAAAGTTGGTGTCCACATCTTTTTTTGACCTCCATTGATCCCACGTCTGTTTCTAATTTACCCGAAATGAATCTGCACACCTAAACGGTGGCAGAACCTATCGTATTCCGCATAATAAATTAGTGTGATGATAATATAAAAGCCGAAATACGACGAGTGGTCCTAAACTTTTATTGTGATAAATTATATCCTACCAGAAAAGACATTAGATAAGTCTAAAGAAAATCCTCTTTTCCCCAAAGTTTCACTTCAAACTTTTGGAAGATTTCTCAAATAATCAAATTTTAAGTACATGCAACTAAATGGAAAGCCTGTTTTCATGGAGAGACATGACATTGCCGCACATCGAGAATATTATCTAAGACAAATCAAAAGTATCGAAAGGAGGGATGGAATGACGTTTACTTGGATCAAACATTGGCCAACCACAATCACACACCGTCAAAGTTCCGGTCCTTGTTGTTCACCCCTGAAGAGTTGAAAGTCTATCGTGATCAGGGAAATCATGAAAAAATCTTGATTGATCCCCAAGGATGAGCAGGTACATAATTTACAACAAAATAAGGGTGTGATTTTTCAGGGGCCCCGAATTCATATGATTTTAAAATAAAAAATTAAATATATTTTTTAGAGAGCCCTATCCAATAAGTCATTAGTTTGGGCCCCCTGCAATTTTATTGACTTCTAACCAATTCAGACACTTGGCATGAAAGTGCGATTTAGAGAATTTCCCGAGCTTTCGAATGATACCTTCCACAAAAATCCCACATTGACACAATTAAAATGAAAACTGTTCCAAGTCGACCATTTTAATCCAGGAATGATAGGAAACCGTAGCAACACAGTAAAATGGGGCCCAAACTAATGACTTATTGGATAGGACTCTTTGTCTTTGAAGGTGAGTGGCATGTCATGGAAGGAGCGGGCCGAGTAATTATAAATCATGCTGGGTCTAAAGATGGTTTTATTCAAGGAGAGAGGATTGCACTTTTGGTGCGGGCGGAAAAAAATCTGACCTTTATTTTGACCTCTAGGGGTCACTTTGCCAAATGACCTGTATTTTTTACCCCTGTTGACCGAAAAATCTGAAAAAAATCAGAGGAATGCCCAAAGATATGTACTATTACTTTGCTTCAGAAGTCATATACAAAAGTCAAAAATCCTCACCTCCAGCGAAGGTCAAAGTCCTTGGGGACCTCCCCAGGTCACGGGGTCAATTATTTTCACTTGACCAAAAGACAAAAGATGTTCTCCACTTCTTCAGCTATAATTCTCAATTTTTTCAGAATTTTTGACTCCAAGGGTATCTGCGTACAGGAACTTTCACGATTTGACCCCTGTAGGTCAACCCTGAGGTCAAAAAAATCTTTCCGCGAAATCGGAGGTTCGTCTAGTCTAGTACTACCTGTTTGTCATAAAAAATATGCGTATTTCATGAAACTGCGATTTTTCTTACTTTGTGGTGTAAGTTACCCGCTAAAACCCGGATGGTTGCAGTAAAATGCCCGGGTGTCATTTTCAACACCCGAGCTCAGTTGCTTATGACCATTCATGGAGCTTGGGCCGCAAATGTAAACTTTTTGTTTATATTCGTAAAATTTTCACTGGGGCCTGGTTTTGGGGCTTACCCAATAGAGTCCTTTAAGGAGTTAAATAAATTCCACTTTTATTGCTTTTGAGAAGGAGTCAGTCAAGTCAGTCGGTACCAAATAAACTACGGTAAGTGTCCAACATTAAATTTCACGTTAAGT
>JAQIVZ010002247.1:0-22494 GCA_034700945.1 Arrhopalites spinosus
ATTGTTGTTAATTACAAGCATGAACTATTCTACAAGCATATACTACGCAATAATTAAAAACATTCCATAATTACGACACAATTAATTTTTCCATTCGTCCAAACCTTCATTGGCGCATCTTTATTTCATCTGCTTCTCATCTTCAAAATTTTATCCCAAAACACAAAATGTCTTTTTTAACTTGTACGAGTAAATTACACACACAACGCAAAAAAATAAATTCATCCTAAAAATAATCCTCCCACAAGGTTCGATCTGTAATCAAATTTTATGGGGACCAGATCAATTGTTAAGTGACGTACAAGTCAAATATTTTTCTTTATTTAAAAAAGATAATAAAACAAGTTAAAAACATTACGACCCCCTGCTAAAATAATGGCCAAAACGACAGAAACACCAAAAATAGCATGACTACCATAACTTTTAAATATTTCACCATCATCTGAATCTGGCTAGACAAATCAAAAATGAAAGCCAACCATCTCATACCCCCTACCTTGTACCTTGAGTGACAGACGAAAAAATGGCCAATGTTTTTTTTTTTAAAAAAATGTATTCTCCACACTATAAACTAAAATTCAATCGTCGTTGATGGAGATAAGGTGAGTCTCAATCTGTGCCGCAATGTCTTACTAGTAAAGTATACCAAAAAAAAAAAATTTCTCGACTCACCAGAATCGGAAATCTCTCCGTTTGCTAAAAATATAATCTGTAAATCTATGCGTGGGTTTTTATAAATAACTTTGAAAATCGTTCAATGTAATAGACACGACACATACTACTTTCTTGTCGTCTAGAGAGAGAAGACGCCCATGTCTATAATTGACACTGAAGTATGTTCTATTAGTCTCGTCTACTTAAAAATCCATTCAAGATTCAAGACAAGAAAAAATAAAATAAAAATCTCCTAGGTCTCCCATACAAATTCCATCAACCGTATTTCTCTTTTACAAAATACGGCACACGAGACAAGGAATAAAAAAAATTGAGCAGCTGCTACTCCATTTTAATGGCCTCCCTTTAAAAAAATATTTTTTTTAAAAAAAAGTCCGTTTCAATTTCCTAACCTTTGTACTATCCCCTGGCCCCTATCCCCCTTGAACGTTGATTAGTTGATTATACAAAGTCAAAAAATATGTGTTAACATTTATAAAATAAATAAATGTTAAAAAACTTTAATTCGTTTATTTATTTTTTTCGAGATCATATTTCCTTCACTTTTTTGAAACTAAAATAAATGATTGAAAGACACAAAAAAATGTCTGTTCAAAATAGTACAAGAAAAAATTCTCTCTTTTGAGCAGTACTCATCATCTCAGTCGTTCATCTTATTTAAATTCCAAGGGCACATGGAAGAGAACATGTACATTTATCATTACATTCCTTTTGGTAGTCCACATAAACTGATTAAAAAATGCATAAATTTTTTTCCCTGGTCTCCCCATCACCACAAGTCCTATAGTACGTGTACTATGAGTACCAACACCCCAAAAATTTTTTTGACCTTTTCCTATTTCTCTTGAGATTAAACATCTGTGAACTTCAACTTGATCTCTAGAATTTCTAGAGATTTAATACAAGGAAGGATTATTTTTCAAAAAATACTTTAACTATAAGTAATAGAAGTTTACAAGATTAAAATGATTACTTTTGAAGGCTAATTAATTAAATTTTCTATCATTAAATATATATTTATTAAATTTTTATTTAATTTTAATTTGTATCATTAAACTTTAGTACTACTAAACTTTTATCAAAAAATATTTAATCCTTAATCCATCATAAATTATTATTTACAATCCTCTCGTCATCCTTTATAATTTTCAAACAAGGTTTTTCCCTATTCTACAATAATTCCAAAAATAAATTTCCTTTTCAAACAACAAAGACAAATATTCATCTAGAACAAGATAATTTTAAAATCTTGTTAATCAATTTTTACAACATGTTATAAACATGCTTGTCGTTGTCATTCAACAACAAACATCATTTATTTCTCTCACTATCCAACCTACGTCATTCTCTCACACTACCCATCCAGACATTTTGGCTTCTTTTTTTACAAATGTAGCTTACGTCAAATATTATGTACTAATTTAAGAAAAACAACTAAAATCATAAAACAAAGATAGCTAAACTATATTAAAATTTGACTTGATAGTTTGATTAATGTCCATCTAAATTATCAAGTTTTAACACTAAACTAAAAAAACTGTATCTCTAGTTTATCTAGTTCAATTCACATCCTGTCACAATAAACTTTAAATATCATGTAAGTTTGTACGCGGATTAATTTTAAATTATAATGACTACAAAGCAATGTAAATAATTAACAAGTTAAAAATAACTGTTTCACACACAGTACAACTATCAACGAAAAAAACATAAACTTCCTACCTGTCTATTGTCTTTTTTAGAATACAACAAAACAAAAACAAATCCTCAATGTCATCCATCCAACTCTCCATGTACTGCTTGTGAATTGTGTACTATTTTGTTTAGTTTAATACTGAAGAACAAGAACAACAATTTTTGACAAGAAAAATTAAAAGGTCACCATCAAAAAAAGGGAAATAGTTTAAATTTTTTAAAAAAATAATTAATTCAACAATCCTCAACTTCCATCCGCCTATAATAATTAAAACTAATGACTTTATGAAATAATAATAATACGTCCGATCAATTAAAAATATACAAACTAAAATTAAATATACATTTAACAATCATAATTAACTACTCAACATTAAATAGAATCTACCTCAATCTTATTTTTCAATATCAAATACTCGTATACTTTCAGTAGTAAAGTATCAATACCGATGGAGAAAAACAATACAGAATCAATTTTTTCAAATATTATGTAAAAAAACAATACACAAAGAGAGAGAGAGAGAGTAAGATAATAATTATGCAAAAGTATATAACCTCGTAAATTACTTTTAATTTAAAATATAGCGTGAGAGACATGTTAAACGTCATGATGAGAGCAGAAAAAGACAAGGTGATACTACCATTCATCATTTAAGTCATAAACAAGTCAAAAAATAATTGGTAATATTTGTTGTATAATACTAACATCAAATGTACATACAAGTACTGTACATCTTCCCTTTTTCTTCAACTCAAGGCACCATCATTTTGATGGGGAAATTGTATAGAAATATTATTATTCCATAATAAAAACTTTATTTAATCACACTTGACTTCCATCATATCACATTACAATTTTACAACACTCGATTTTCAAATGAATTTTGTAATCCATATTCACAATTCAAATATTCTGTTATATGATTTCTACTTTAAAAAATACTAAATAACCATTAAAATCCTCCATTAAAATTCTTTTCAGTGATTAAATTCCTACTAAAATTCTATCTCTTTACCAACCAACAATCTTTACTTATTTTCATTTCTTTCCAAAGAAAAAAAACACGACGGAGTTTCATAGACATTAAATCATCTTTTTTTATCTAGAATAACCTCACAAGACCTTATTCATATCCTTTTCATAAATTAATTTAATCATCCACAAAAATTGATTGTCAACTTGTAAACACACATTCATGTTATTCCCATTTTGACTATCATACACATATTATACTACTACACTTTCATATAAAAAAAATTCCTCCTAAATATAGCAAAAAAAAAAAATTAACTTGTATATTGCCCATAAAGCAAATAAATTGCAAGGGTAAGCTAAAGATTATAAATAGGCCTCTCTCATTTACTTTTAACTATGAGGATGAGTCGAGAATATAATAATATTTGCAGACTAGACGAACAATAATTTAATTAGCTACATATATGGTATGACTCCCATTAGTCTTAAACTTAAATCTGGTAAAAACTTGACTTTTATTAAATACTAGTTAAATATATGTACATAACTACACAAGGGTCAAAAGTATATCAAACTTACCATAGCTTGCTCGATTTTATTATCAATCGCCACTGCATTGGCACCGGAAGCTCTGTAAACAAGAGAAAGAGAATAAAATAAAAACATTCAAGACAATTTAATCAGACCTTGTTTATTTTAAAAACCACAATAATTATTTTATTTTATGGCAAGTGTTACAAACTCCATTACAATTTTAAATTGTCTCTCTCTCTCTCTTTATACATTTCATAAAATTAAACATGACACAATGTCAGATGACTATCTTCCATCATGTTCCCATTGTATTGTACATACAGTGTACACTTAACATTTATTTCCATTTACTGGATGAACAGATTAACCAAACATTTAATATGGTAATGCTATTTATGTATTTGTCTAACACAGTTAAAATTGTCAATGGAAATAATCATGCCAATATTCAAAAAAAAACCACACAAAATAAATTTTTAATCAATGTTTCATACCAAATTACAAAATATATTTTTATCCTTCACTCTCCACTCAAAGCGATTAAATTCGATAAAAAAAAATAACAAGAATTTTACAAGGGAACATTGACATTGAATACTACCTTCCGGTGACATATACGCATTATTTCAAGACACTGACGTCATATCTACATTTTTTATTCCTCTTTTAAATCAACATTTTTCAATAACTCAACTGACTAACTCATATAACATTCATCATATATTACATTTAACATTTATTACATGTAAATAAATATTCCTAGAGAAAGAGAGAGAGAGAGAGAGAGAGAGAGAGAGAGAGAGGAAACCATTTACAAAAGTCGGGTTTCAACTTCCATAAAAAATGTCTCCTATGTGTCAAAGAAATAAAAATACCCCCCCCCCCCAAATAAACGTTAAGTCTATTACATGTATAGTACAACACATATTGTACGACGTCATCCAGATTGCTAGTCTTTTTTGATTTTTATCCATCTTTCTTTTCTGTCTTTACACTACAAAAAAACAACGTCCATAAAAAAATACCCTGCCGGCCATGTAACTCTAGACGATGACTAATCGTGTTAATTGACCTATTTTAATAACTTAAGGAATTCCTTATGTTGAAATTCTTTACATTTTTTAACTGTCCAGCATTTATTTTGTCACATGACGTCCACTGTGAACACTCATACAACTTTTTAAAACGCCTTTTTATTTTAATAGCCTTGATGGTCATACAAGTCATCATTAGTTTAAAATACAAAATGTCACTAGATTTTAATCAATCTCACCCAAATCTGATAGGAAGCCTTGACACATGAAAGAAAACACACACACAAGCCGAACAAAACCATTGTACTGATTCCGTTTCATACCAAATACAAATAGAGTGAACCTAGGTCTTTAATTACATTTTGTACACTTTGTCCTACAATACCACCATCAAAAAAAGTAGAGCAGGGTGAAGCGGGTAATTGACCACAAATTAAATTAAATTCCATATGGGCATGAATAAATACATACAAGTCAATTCAATGGCCAATGAGAATGATGAAGGTTACAAATATTGGCATATAAATCCTTACATTAAATATTTAAATTAAATAATTTGTAATAAAAAAAACTTACCCAATGAAATTCTTAATGAAACAGTAGACATAGCTTATGAGATAACTCTGGTCAAATAGATCTGGATAACTTGTCACGGGTGACCTCATATCAACCCGAAGAGGACCACTGAGAGGAGATGACGCCGGGAGCATGACTGAATGATGAACACTCTTTGACTCAGCCGTTAGTGCTGACATAATTAAATTTTTTTATCTATTGTTAATGACTTTTCTCTTACAATACAAAACAATTCTCTTCACATCAAAATCCCTTTTTGAGAAAAAATCTGTCGTCATGTGAGAGCAAGAGAAGAATTCCGAGAAAATTTTTGATAAATTTATCAAAAACTACAATTTTTTTACGCCTCTCTCAACTCAACGTATAAATGTCCACACGTCCTTGACTATTCAATTAGTACAACAACTAATTACCCAAAAAAATTAAATACAATTCTCTCTCTTCCTTCTAATCAATTACAACATGTGCTCTTCTCAGCCCTTAATTGTCACTTTCACTTTTTTTTGTAGTACTTTCCCTTCAAAAAAAGACAGTCAATTCTTCAGTACAAACTCTTGACTAAAACAGGTACACACAACAAGACTCTTCGTTTTTTTTGTCTATTTAAAACTGTTTATCGTATCACAAATATTTATAGGTACAGAGACAGAGTACACAGAAAAAAAGTTAGCAAGTTTTAGGATCCGAAACCCCTTACAAAATAATTATAGGCTTAGGTAGGCTTCAATTGGCTTGTCATTTGTCAACTTTTTATATATTTTTTTTTGTACGAAATACAAAAAATCAACCCTCAAATTCTTCTTCTTTTTCAAATTCAACCTGTATGAACAAGAGTAATCAAATCAATTTTTCAATTTTTAACACACAAAACTTTTTTTCTTCAGAGAGTAGTTTTGCAATTCAATCAAGAATTTTTACAGTATCGTAGTCGTTGTAGATAAAGGTAATACTCACAATGTAATAAAAAATGATTTTTTTTTCGCGTGGTTTGTACTTTTTTGGAACCTTTCACTTATGAAAAAAACTTTTTTTAAAAAAGAAAGGGAAAAAAATGTTTTTTTAGTTTGCAGTTAAACAAAATGAAACTGCCGGAGAGGAGAATTTCTCCTACTTGGCTTGAGTGTTGAGCTCAGCTTGAGTGTTGCTAAGCAAGTGAGGAATAGTTTGTAAGTGACTCTAAATTTTCTACATTACGAGATTTCCCGAACGTCCAACGACCGATGGATACACTAACACGCAGCACAGGGGCATATACATTATTTTATATAACAAAATTTCTTGTTCAGATATGAGCCCCACCATACACCATAGCCTTTTTTTGCAAGACTTTAAGTCAATGGGGAAGAAAAGAGAGAAAAGTCAAAACTCTTCACTAAACTTCTTCCTTCTACATTACATTACCCCCAACAAAAAACTTTTTTAACTTTGTTTGTCTGTCTCATATTTTTAACCTCTGACTTTAAATTCTCTGTACAGTGCCACTACTACTATATAAGCTGTACTAAATAATATTGATGATTTTATATCATTTATTATTTATAACATTTAACTAACATTCAACTCCCAACTCCTATTAAATTTTACAGGGGTAGTCGTTGTGGTACCAACCAATCGAGGACTTGTTCTTGTTCCCCTTCTCGTCCTTGTTCCTCCTGTATAATCATTTTTTCCCTTCAAAACTAAACTCTCTATAGTCTATACTGTCAATGCATTTCCTTTTTTTTATTTCTTCAAACCCTTCAAAATTCAGTTATCAATTTCGTCTAAAGTAAATGAACAAAACGGAAGCACGTCCTATAAAAAATAAATATTCTAGTCAACGCATGAGAGAACTAAATATCATTTGCAAAGAGAGAGAAAAAAAAGTTGGCAAAAATGACCAAACTTGCAAAAAAAACCTTTTTTTCCCTTCCTGACATTTTCCCTCAAGAGTTTTTCATACGCTAGAACAAGTTTCTATGAGCCTACTTCCTTTTTCATGGATTTCCCCGCATTGCTGAAACTTCAACCTACATTCCTCTCTCTTTTTCTCTAATGCCCGGAACTCAAGTTGGGTATGATGCAAGGTTGCTCGCTCCTAGAGAGTGGAATCGAAATCTCACACAGAACACATTGAAAAAGATGGGCCTCTTTGTACAATCTAATTCTATTATTTAAATCTGACGCATATATAACCATTCTCCTCTTTTATCTCTCTCTATACAAAAACATTGGCTAAAACTTTTCCCTTTAAACTTTATTCATTCATTTTCTCCCTCTGTCTCTCTACAAAACAAATATTAAATCTAATTCCAATTTTTTTAAAATGTAAGATAATAATAATTAAATATCTGTAATTAATTAATTCATATAAAAAAACTAGGTCATCCCTAAAAATAATCCTCAACAATCCAATTTATACTTTTAATATTATTTATATTTACACAAAGAATCAAAACTAAGATATTAATTCCATCGTGAACTAAATGTTAAAACACGACCTCATTCTGTCAAGTCTAACATTGTGAAAATGTGTTTCTAGTACCTTCAACATCTTCCGAAAAAAAATATAAAAAAATCCTAAAGGAATCTTCCTTCTAGACTATAGCTAGTCTATAAGTATATCTTTAATATCTAACCAGTGAAATCATTTTATTAGAGAATTTCCGCAAAGTACTAACATTTAATCGATCTTCAAACCTCAAGTCTTCTCAAATTATAGACGGTGTATAAAGCTGACCTTAGATATAATTATGTTGTACTTTGTATAAACAGAGAGAGAGAGAGAGAGAAAGGAAACAAGTTATTAAATTTTAATAGCCTAATGAATTTTAATGCCAAGTTTCCGCATAGTCTCTTATACTAAAACACATTCAGTCATTCTAACATTCATTCATCAACTTCCACTTGAGGACGACCCACATACTCTTTTTGAGGTATACTTAAACAACTAAATCAGTATCGATTTACCCAACTCCAATATCTTAATACTTACAGTAAGTTAATTAGTGTTTTAAAAGAGAGGGGAAAAAACCATTGTCTTGGTCCCATTCGTCTTTTTCCTTAACTACCAAACTGAATCATACATTGTTTCACTTTTTCTCTCTTTTAAATCCATTTTAATAATTTACTATTAAAACCTCCTAAAATTGCATAACAAATTTAGTTCCAGCTCCCCTCAAAATTCTAGAATGGCGATGAGGAGAGGAGAGGGGGTTGTACACAATGAAATGATTAATCATATGAAAACAATATAAATTATTATCCTTGTTGAAAAGACTTTTCCACATAATATTCAATTTAGTCCATTCAACCCCTCTCCATTCAATTCATCCTCCAATATCCCTATCATAAATCAAGTATTCAATTGATTATACCAAAGCAGACAAAAAAAAAATTTAACCCGGGCTCTCTGGGTCTCCTACTGATTCTCTCTCTCTCTCTTGAACTAAAGACGGTAAACTATTGGAAGACTAGTTTGTGAAAGTGAAAAATTGATAATCAATACAAGTATTATTTATACTTTCAATTTATCTCCATACAATTCCTCTCTCAAATAAAAGGCATCAAAACAAATCCAAGAGGTCATTCAACTGACCTCTTCGGTTCAAAAAAGTTTGTAACATCTAAAAATGCATCTTTTTTATACTGCTCTTACAGGCTTACACCGTATACAAAGTAATCAATAGTCTCCATCCGTTTTCTGTCAAAATGTCAAAATGATCCTGTTCATGTTTTCTCCATTTTCTCCTATCATTGGTACTACATAGTAGTTTCACCCAAAACAAATTATACTTTTTTTTGAAAAAAAAACTCGTTGACGTCATACACATAATCTATATCATTATTACAATTAAAAAAAATTCACTTTTCAACTCTCGAGACAATTTCGCATTAAAAAATTTACACAATTATATTTTTAATACCCCTGTCTAGATTACCTCCTACTCCCACAAATACTAAATACTTCAAAAAATCCACAGAATGCTAACCATCATCAATTTAATCATCATTCTCAAGAGAATAAAATATTCAAAAAGTTGAAATTAATGATAATACACTATAATTTCTTTTTATAAAAATTACTACTTTAAATATTCCCCTTTTTTAAATTAAAAAAAAACAATCCCTTTACCATTATTATATAAGATTTGGCTTGAAAAAAAAATTATACAAGAGTCATGCAATAAGATTCAAAAAACAAACAAAAACACTTTTTATCAAGAAAAACGAGAAAAAAAGGAGATAAAGTGTACAATTTATGTAGTCTACAGTAGGAGTAGTAGAAGTAGTAGTAAATTAAATAAACATTATTTAACTTAAAGTAGTCGCATGTGCATCCAAAGAAAGGCTACGAGAGGAACATTTTGTACACACGCATACACAGCATGATGATAACATTGCAATATTGCATGATAATAAAAACAAAGTACTCAACTCAACTGCATGCAAACAGATCAAGAAAATACGAAAGAGAACTGAAACAAACACACACACACTACTAGTGTAATAATAATCATTCTCCTCTCCATTTTATCCCTCGTCTTTATTTTATTTGAATACAAACCTAACCTTCCAGACTCCTTCAAAATCAAATACGCAAGATGTTCTCCAAGATCATCTCTTTTATCCATCCTCCTCATGTCTTTTTTTAAACAAAATGTTTTAAGAAATTTATTTCTACTTCTAAAACTCCTACTTATTATTGCGAACAAAATAAAACTTTTTTTTTTGAAAAAAATAGAAAATGAAGAGAGGAAACAATTTAAAAAGAAAAAGTCTTTGTACGTATATATCGTAATCTAGAATCTTATTAGACATTGAAAATAAATAATAATAATATTATTTCCACTTTAAAAAGAAAAATATAGAGTGTAAATGTAGACTTCCTCAAAACTTTCAAGTTTAAATTATTATAGACAGTTAAATAAAGACACATAGAAATATTAAAAGTTTACAACAAAGACAAAAATTTTCTAAATAACATTTCCTTCCATTGTCATTCCCTTCAATAATATTGAACGTCGTACAATACAATTATATACCTTTAAAATTTACAAAAAAGAATTAATGTCAAATCACAACACAATTAGTACGTAGTTAGCTAAGTATTATCCTTCAATCAATAATTTCGAACAACAACTTTACCCATTACTACTACCTAGTACTACCTAAAATCCTTTTAAAAATATGTATTTCTTACATACTACAAACCACAGAACAAAAGAGGATGTTACAATATTTAAAACCCAGCCACTTTGTGAGACAAGATGCAACTTGATCAAGGTTAATTGATCAAAATTGATGCACATAACAGGACATATCATACGGTTTTTAACGGAACGACAATAATAAAAGAAAGAAGAGAAAAAAAACTCAATCAGTATCATGCACCATCAAAACTAGAAATCTTGAAATTCGTCCGCCACGCATAATAATATACCATTACATGTTACACATCTCCCTCATTGTCTCTTCATCTTCATACAAAATAATACAAAGACTACTAACTAACTATCACTACCTAAATTGTAATATAAAATCTTGACTGTGGTTCTTTTTTTTGACGTCATCATTGTCTAGTTTGTAGTCCTACAAAAGACTAAATGTCTAGCTTTATTATTCCATCCAATTTTTTTTTAATTTATACAAATAATTAATTAAACTATAATCTTAAACAAGTACCACCAAACCATTCCATTTTGCAAACACCAATACAAAAGTACCAACGTCATAATCATTCTTCAAGTGATCAAAACAAATATTTAATTACCATAATATAATCATCCCTTTCATGATTGCAAAACTCTCACGTTATAGACATTACAATAAAAAATAAATATAAAGGAAAAAATGTGTCACGAAAACACAAAGACAATTGTACAGTAGTGTAGGTACATTTTCATCAATAATCCATCATCAAAAAAATATTCCATTTAAAAAGAAAATTACATCATTTAAAACTTTAACAAAATTGTCAAATCACATTTGTCAATAAATTTTTGAAATGGAGAGTACATAATTTCATCAATACAAATACAAAAAAAATGTCATCAGTCATTCCTCCAAAAAAATAATAATCAATTGATGTTTTATTGATGAAATAGATCCAGACACAAAAATAAATTTGGAAATACTAAACAAAAAATGTTCAATAATTTCCTTACCCCTTCTTCCTCCTACAGAACAACTAAAGTACAACACTTATTTCCTGGCTCATGTCATTTTTACACAATGACCAAAACAAACAAAAGATAAAGAAGAAGAAGAACCCATGGGAAGGCCACAAATAACTCTACCAACATTGTTTAGTATTTGTCTTTAACTCTCAAAAATATTTAATTTCATTCACTTTTCTCGACAGTCATTGTGCAGCACTTTCTCACCAAAACTGACACAATTTTTTTTAATTACAGAACAGTTGAAACATAAATCAGATTGAAAATGACGAGACAATAATAATATTATTATTCAATGGAACATTTCAAATTGACTATAAAACACCCGAACAATATTAAGTATAAAGAGGAGGCACCTTTCAAAAAAAAAATTAAACTTTAATTGACATTATTATTATCTCTCCTTCTCTCTCTCTCCCCTCTCTCTCTTGTAGTACTAAATACTCTTTCAACTGCCATTAAATCAAAAAGTACTCTCCTATTGTTTCCTATGTACAAAACTGAATATGATGTACCAGTTGTCAACCAGCACAAAACTACACGTACATGTACATACGTCGCTCAATTCACTGAGACCACAGAAGAAACCGCCGTACCACAGAAAGAAAGAACTTTAACTAAATCTGACAGATGAGAGTTAGTAGTAGTGAGCTCGTATACAATGTTGGATATAGTGATGACGGATTTTGGCTTTAGAGAGAGAACCTAATTTAATGAATTGCAGGTAAAACAAGTTGTTTTCACGACGAGGTTTCTAGCTCAACTGGAAAGTGAGCCAGTACTTGAACATATGAGAATTTTTACTTGATCACATCAGAGACAATCCGCAAGTTAATAAGAATATATAATATATATATACATGTACATGTAATACAATGTTCATCCTCAATAGCCGGCACTCACATACCTACACATCTTATAGCCTTCAAACCCACACATTATACAAAGTATACGAGTATAATCTAACCAAGACATGAACTCTTCGTCTTCATATAATCAACATTCTCTACACAAATATACACGCAAACACTTTAAAAGAATACATACATACACATACTCATAATATATATTCTTGTCACCTTCGTATCACGACTTTGTACATGTCACATATGCGTATAAATTTATACTATATGTATCTACCTATATGCATACATATAACAATCTTAATTTCATTGCCAAAATACCCTTAACCAAGCAAAAATGTGAATTTTTATTAATATCTACACACTTTGTACAACTCAAATATAATCCACTAGGCAGTCATCTGTACGCCCATAATAATAACTAACCAAGACTTGTATATTTCCTCTGTATCAATAAAAACAAGAAGGAAACAAAATAATAGCAGCAGCTGGTAGTAACTTAAAATCTTGGTAAACATGCAATGCAACTAAAGTCCAAGAAAGAAGAATTAAATAAGGGGAAAAACTTTTTTTCAAAGTTGTTGCTATGCTATTCATCCTCTCTCTTATTTTCTGTATGTCTCACGGCTTATTTTTGTAACACATAAGCCCGTCATAGCTCTTTCATTATAATATTAATGGTCAATCTCACACTTATAATACATTGGGATTTTGCACGATTGTATTAATTTTTACTAGCAGTGCAGTCTTACAGTCTGCGACGACTCGACTCTGTATAACAATATACAACAAAAAATAAAAGCCGTTCCGTGTTATTGTCCGCTGAGATGAGAACAAGTGCAGAATAATAGCTCTGGGGTGATAAATAATATGGATACGTGTATATATCTGTAGTTAAAAAGTATAGATAATAATATTTAAAAAATCATCTTCAGACTGTTTTAATACATTACTAAAAAAGATGGAGAGATTTCTCCATGTCTGTAGCCTGTACAACAAGTCTTTTTACACTGCTGCTGTTCATCTTGCACCCAAAACTCATTATACAAGAGAGTCTTTTTTAGTCTATGCAAAAAAACCTATGCATCTTATAAAATATAAGAAGATCCTTTCATCCTGCCAAATAAAATGCCTTGTTGCGTG
The DNA here is from genome assembly GCA_034700945.1 of Arrhopalites spinosus. Taxonomy (NCBI): domain Eukaryota; kingdom Metazoa; phylum Arthropoda; class Collembola; order Symphypleona; family Arrhopalitidae; genus Arrhopalites; species Arrhopalites spinosus. The sequence goes on from JAQIVZ010002247.1 coordinate 13,655, forward strand.
AACGCCTACGGAAAAAGTGGTCTATTATTCGTTTCTTTGGGGAGGACGAGTTCATTTCAAAGCTTAAATGTTAAACTCCTCTCTCTCTCTACACACACAAAGAATCTTTAGTCTTTAAAGGAGAGATCTCCTTCATCTTCTCTCGCACCTCATCTAACACCCAAACTATACACTTTCCATTCATTACCTTTCCCATGATATTTTACAGTGTCTCACCCCATTCTACATTTTTTTTAAATATTCTCCTTAACTTCCCTTCAACTCCCTTTTCTAAATATTTATTAAACATGCGTAGAATATTCCCACAATTGTGTGCTTTATAATCTCAATTGTTTACACTGAACAGATAAACCACCTAGTAAATTGATAGTTTTTAGGGAGAGTCTCATAGTAAGATCATTGTCAAAAATTCAACTCTCAAACCCTACCCATTTAATGAACAAGAGAGAGAGAGAGACAATTATAAATAGAAGACATGTAAAAAAAAGTTGATCATATCTCAAAATAGATGTGTAACTTGTGCCTGTCCTCCATGAATGTCGACGCTTGAACAAATAAAAACAGATGAGGAGTATCAACTTGATACCATCAACTCTACACACACAACACATGTTTCAAGCCAAAATAATTGCCGGTCTATTGACCGCAGTGGTAATTAGACAGATAGCGAGGGTGTGACCCCAACTATCTGAATCTAGCAATAGAGTGTTGTACCTTCTGAGTAAATTAATTTGTCATTACTTTACTTTCCCAATACTCTATCCCTATCCTATAAACAGATTTTCAAAAAAAATAATAATAAAAATACATTCATAGTACAAATTCTTTTGTCTTTAATCTAGCAGGCTATAATACGGACTTTAGTATTCAGAAAAACCTCAAGGTTAAAATTCTACAAAAAAAGTTGTCGTATAATAAAATGTTGTAGTTGGGCTGAGAGAGTCTGTGAGTGTACGCATAAAGGATGATGTTTTTTATATTTATAATCACACAAGGTATTTGAACTCTTCATTTATATTCGTTGAGATCATGTACTACTACCATGATAAAACGTGACATTGGCTGGCTGGCGTAAATCAGACGACCTTAAGTCAACTTTTTTTGTGTCTGTCTCTCTACAACTATTTCCTATCTTTTGTTAACAGTAAAAGTTCTTTTTTCAAATTTTTTTTCAAATTTCCATATTTCTTAAAAATTAGACCACTTTTGAATTTATTCTTTTTAACTCCGTTTAAAATTGATTCCAATCTAGAGTCAAGCGAAAATTTTAAAAATCTTGACAATTAATGAAAATGTATTCCTAAATTTTTTTAGAACCATCATACTCATCTCTTTTCATTCTCTAATCTTTAGATGTAGAATGTCCAAATTCATTCAATTCTTTTTTTTAAAGTTAACGTACATTACATGAATTGAATTGAATTGCAAATTAAGTCTGTTCATTGAGACTTTATACAATCATTGACCTGAAATGGAAATTACTGAGACTGAGATAAAAGATTTGACTTTTTTTCGGTCTTTAATATATTCCTAAAAGAAGAAGAACAATTTTTTATAAAATTGACCTTTGATTCTTCAACATTGTATTACTATTTATTATACGAATCTGAATTAGAAAAAAGTCTGTCAATTTTTGCTGCAGTTGTCATTGTCCTCATGTGTAGTAGCTCCACATAAAATTCATTTAAAATTTTTTTTAAAAAAAAAACTAGTTTCAACTGGGCTTCTTAAACCGAGTCAACAGCTTAGCAGAGGTCAAAGTGCCATTCATTTTAATACCAACCTCTTGATCCCAATTCTCGTTCTCATAAGACTTATAATGCAAATATAATTTTAGGGTCTAAATATTATCATTGATAAAAATGTAGTTTATAGTTGGCAATACATGTGACGTCATGTTATTTTAATCTGAGAAGACATGTAGTTAAAATTTGACTCAATTTGTGTTCATTTATAATTGACAGCTGACATATTCAGTATCGAGTATCGACAGAAACAAAAAAGCAGGGAGACGAAAAAAGAGAACAAGGATTTTTATTGTATTTAAATGTTAATGAATGAGTAGCGTCAAGCTGACTAGGACTGATTGTCTTAATGCATTTTAGTTTTATTGTAAACCTACACATTTCTACCTCTTTTAGAAAAAAAACCTCAATGAAAAGAATACAGCCGACATTCGAAAAAACAAAAGAACAAAAACTCAAACATGATTTTGTAACAGCCACACATTCTCTTAAGTTATAGAAGAAACAGCCTTCGTTTTAATACAAAATTAATTCCGGGTGACAATTAATTTTTGTAACAAAACTGCAACACTTGCCATATTATGCTGAATGCTGGACTATGAATACACAGAATACATGATTTGAAAAGATTCTCACCGTGGTGGTTGTTGTTGCTGTTGTGATGGTGGTGGCAGTGACTGTTGTTGCTGTTGTAGAAATTGTTGTTGTTGCTGAACCATTGTTGGCATTGGTTGTCCTTGTTGTTGAAGAGGTGTTTGTGCCAGGACTTGATGAGATTGAATTGATTGAGGTTGTGATGTGCCCATCGGTTGTTGTTGGGTCATTCCTTGCGATCCTTGTATCACAGGATGAATTGATGTTGTTGTTTGTGCTTGAGAATACACAGGTTGAGTAGCTATTAAAATGAGAATGAACATAAAAACATTAATATTATTATTAAATTCAACAAAAATAAACGTTAAAACTTGCTGATGTGTAGCTTCTGTTAATCTAAAGAAAGTACTATCGCTTGTTCTTATTTCTTTTGTAAGCCTGCCAAAGACAACAAAAATCATATCTACTTTACATAATTGTTATACACAGTATACATCTGCCTAACATAAGAAATAAAATATAATTATTCTCTATTTGTGTCCTGTATAAATTTCCTGTATAAATAGTTCAAATAATTTTTGCATATATTACATAATTTGTGTATTTTTATTAAAATTATTACGTTGAGTTAGAGTCTCAGACTGTTGTTGTTGGAGCTGCGGCGTTATTTGTTGATGTGGTTGGTGTAGATTCGGAAGTGACTGAGGCTGTTGAGGAGATTGTAACGGTGGAGTCTGAGGTTGTTGTTGTAGAGGAAACTGAGGTAGCTGCGATTGTTGAGTTGGTGAAGAACTTGGTACGACAGTATTTGATGAATTAGCACAAGTATATGCGGTAGACATGGTTTGATCAAAGTAGTCCATACATTCCCATCTTCCCTTTTTTAATGGATCTGTACTTACTACTTTCACAACTTTAAACCTAAATTTCAATTAAAAGGGAGAAAAAAATAATAAATTTAATGATAATACAAAAAAATAAGAATTCATCAAACTACGTTGAAACAGTAAGTTAATTCTTCACTTACAACGTACCTATTTTGTACATGATCATCGTCATTCATGACGGATGATGAGTCAAAATTATTATTACTGTGTTGATCATTTAAGTCAACATCATCAATTATAGCTAAACCATACTGTTGCAAGCTGTCTGAAATTACACCGGATGATCTCATGGCACTTGATGATGAAGCTGGATTTAAATTTAGCCTAGTATCCAGTAAGTCACTTTGAAATTGAGATACATCTGAAAGAAAATAGGTACAACAGTATATTTAGAATATAAAATTAACTTTTTGAATGATTATTTGTTTTTATTCTATTGAGGTGAGTGTCTACCTGTAACAAGCTCATGCTTTTCACAACCTACATTATCCCCACCATCAGTACTTGATGCAGACAGAACCCTAGTAACTTGAAATATTTTCCGGTGAACAGGTTCCTGTTGTTGTTCTTGACCAGTGTCATTTGGTATAGATCGAATTTCTGGAGTAGAATTAGTTGTTGAAAGACCCGAATGTTCAGTGTCCACATGACCCAGAGTCGAAGTGAAACAAGAGTGATTAGCAGATGAAGAAGGCAAGCTGTCCAGAACATGTTCATGAGGATCATCTCCACTACCAGCCACTTTACTTGTCAAATCTGTTGGTACAACGGTAGGAGTTTCTGTAATAACATTACTACTATTCTCAGCCATGTCGATGACTCCTAGATACACAAAAACAACAACAATTGCGTTACATACATACAGTACACAAGTAAAATAAAAGTAAAAATTAATCATTCACAATTTTAATCTTCCTCACCTGAATTGATGGACAAAAACTTATAAAGATCTTATTACTTTTGGTTTGTCCAAGTCCAAACATTTGAAGTAATAATAATACATGCTACGAATTCTCAACATACAAAATGCCAAGTAATCTGTAAAGAATAAACAGACACAAAAAGATTAAAAATAAAAACCAAATTTAAATTTAATAAATACTTTACTCACACGAACACCAAAATATTTAAATTTCAAATCCTATAATGTACTTGTGTAGTGTCCACATACAAAATAGAACGGAAAAACACTTCCCATTCCAAAGTATATTTTCAACTTTAGATGAGTAAAATATAATTGAAAAAAAGTTGGCAAAATAAATCAAAACATTTACCTTTAATTTAGAACACAATAAGAGACTTGTCGATACAATAATATTTTTATTGTTGTTATTATGATAGTACAATGATTCCAATGAAAGATTATTATTTTTCTTAATATGAATCACCCTTTGACTCTTTTGTCTTAACTTCATCATAAAAGAAGACAGTAGATTAAGTAAAATTAAAACAAGAGGAGATATCCAAATAATATAATCGATAAAATTGTTTAATCATTAATAAGTCCGAAATTGAAACAAACCATGGAATTTACACATAGTAAATTTTCAGCTCCCAGTGCTGAACGACTATTTATATTCCAATGATCCACAATAGAATTTTGTGACCATAAAATATTGATCCAAAAGGAGATTTAAGGTCAATTCAACATCTACGTTTCAAGATGAGAGAGAGAACGAGAGATAAATTAGAAAAAATTTCAAAGCCCACCAACGGCAAGGATGTCTCAGAATTTGAGGGGGAAATTATTCGATTTTCTTAGAATCTGAGATGAAAAAACTAAAACTAAGGTCGACAGTGTTTCACACCGACTCAATAATTAACAAATAATTCTGTGATATGCCTCATGGATCATATGAGAAGATATTTAAATGAATTAAAATATCAATAAACTTCATTTTCTTTATTGTCGTTACGTTGAACTCAATGTATAATTTGCATAACGGTTGAACCCCGAAATTATCCGAAATGCTTCGAATTCTGATTGGCTGAACTTTAAGTGCCCTTTTTCTCCTCCTCATTCCCTGACCCCTTGGCTTTTTTTTATATAAAGGACTTCTTTTGAAATTTATTCAGTTGTGCCTTGAATTTTGTGGAAGAAGCATCTCGTCGTTTTAACAGTCTAGCTCTGCCTTTGTAATTTGGAGAATTGGCAAACATGGGACTCACGAAAGTGAATGAAACAAACACTGTAAGTTTAATTTATATTTTAGTTTAATTACAAGTTTAGTTTACATTGAATCTTTCTGCTGTTCATTTTGTGTTAATTTTCAAAACAATTATTTTCAATCATTTTTAATGAAAATTTTTATCAGGGTTTAATGGATACCTCATCCTATTCGCTGGTGACCCAAGAAGAACAAGTTGACAATGGCAGATCATGAGAAGAGGAATTAATTCACATGGCTCTGTCAAATCCTTTGGTAAAATTTATTAAATGAAATTACTTAATATTCTAAATGGTATTATAATTATGGCTTAATTATGTATTATGAATTTTTGGTCATTTTATATTGTACAGATTCGAGAACAAATTGTAATATTGACGTAAAAAGCATTTTAATTTTTTCTTAAGTCAAGTATAATCTAATTTCGTTCATCATCCATTATCATTCATTGGACTATAAATAAGTAGATTAAAATGATTTTACTAACATTTAAATCACAGGTACATCATCAATGGAGTTAATAATTAAAGCTTTGGTTTTACTTTTTGCGGTTTAACTGGGATATCTCGTTGATAAACATCAGGTACCAAGGCAGAGAGACACATGTGTGTAATAATACTCGTGAGTCCCCAAATTGTAATCTTTTCATTATCTACTCGTACAAATTCTTCTAAATTCTTGTAGGCTGGCATGACATATGGCCTATCATTTCGTGTCACACTTGTTGTTGACCAATTATTAGGGTCACAAAGATGATCCAGAGGAACTGTAAAGGCATACTGCACTTCATCCTTGTTTATATTTAACGCTTTGGCGTCAATGGGTTCAGTGATAAGTCCTAAAACTGGGATGACACATAAAGATGATCTAATCGTAGGGAGACGTGGTAATGTTGCCCATACTTCAATACATTGAGGGCTAATCCCTAATTCCTCTTCTGTTTCACGTAGAGCCGTCGTTAAAACTTGACCATTGTCACTTTCATCCATTGATCCTCCCGGAAAAGAAATTTCACCCTTGTTAAGACTAAGATTCTCTGATCGTAAATTGTAGAGGATTGAAGGACGTTGTTGAGTATCATAACAAAGAGGAATTAAAACACCAGCAATCTTTTCTCCTAATTTAACATCAAAAAAGTTTAACATTTGGGGATCCAATTGAGATAGAATGCCCACTGTTCGTTTTTTATTTTCTGGGGAAAAGACATCTTTAAATCGATCAGATGTGGCCATAATCGGACTGTTGTGGAAATCACAATATTTGATATTTAATATTCGTTGTGGTATTTTCATCCAGTGTCTTCCAATTGTCATTACACAGTTGATACGCTGCAAATATGTTGTTATAATTAAATAATGGTTTGACCCCTATTATGCAATAATGAATAAAGTTAAGAAAATAACAAAATTATTTTAATGAAATTACTGTATGTACCTTTTGAACCCTTGCAAAACCACTCAATCATTTAATCTTGTCAATATTACTTGGAGTTTAAAACTAGATGTTAGATTTAATAATAATTGTCTTAAGTACGTTGAAAATTAACCATAAATAAATACTTAATTTTCACAAAAAAAATTTAGTTCAAGTCTTGTTCAAGTCAAGTGGCGATGTTCCCCCCTGCAAGCAAGGATATGAAGGACGTCCGAAATTGTGCTTCCATAAGGAAAGATTTTGGGAAATAAAATGCAAAAATCTCATGTAGAAACAAAGTCTTTCAATATTTAAACCATCTTCTAGCTCATATACAAAATGACTATAGTAGGCAAAATTTCAGAAGGATTGGACGAGAATTATTTCAAATGCAAAAAGTACATAACATGGCATACAACAACTTTTTTCATTAGATTTAACTGTTAATTTAATAATAATCCCGTTCATGAGAATGTATAAAAAATAAAGATATGTGTAAAAATGGGTTAAACGGCTTGAGGAGTGACCCGGACAGCGTAGAAACAATCATAGGGTCGTCCATCCTTGGTACACTCAAAAATATACAATTCCCGACAAGTGCCCGGTGGAGCAGCGTCCAACTGGTACACTTTGACCCCTCGTTTCCTCAAGTATTGATTCGTGAAAAGACGTCGATGACCCTGATGGTCCCCCTGACAAGGACCCGTCCAGAGGCCCACGCTGTACTTGATGATACAAGGGGTTCCTTGGAGGAGACAGAGGCTGTTGTCCACATTGTGGTTGACCACAATCTTTTCCACATTTTCATTGTTCTCCTTCAGACACCGAACTGCGTTAAATTTCTCGTACCATCTCCCTTGCCACCTCTCACAGAATGTCTCCCGTCCACTTGACCCCGTCACCATCATGGTTGTCACCATCAGCATGCCCAAGAAACAAAGCCACTTGTCCATTGTTGTCAACTTGAAAGAGGAAATGGTTCTGTAATTCCAAAATAAAAAATAGTCAAAAATACAAATTCAATCTCAAATTCCCCATTAATAGTTTACAAACTGACCTTATTATAAAAAACTACACTCGACTGGACAACTTTAAGCGAATTAAAGTTGAAGTGGATTAAATTTCTCTTTAAATAGAGCCCAACGTCATTGATTCAAGGAAATGATCCTGACATTGACATTGCGGTAAATGGGTCGTCAATATTTATGCCAATATAATTATTTTAATGTTGATGCAATTCCTCATTGAGCTTCTAAAGGGCAAGGGCAAATATTTTCTACAATTTCTCATTCTCCCCACACGGCAGAATCATTTCTCAATGACCCCAATGACCCTCCAGATCGGCTGGATCAAGTGAGTAAACATGATCTTGTCAATATTTATTTATTCATCAAAGCTTCTTTGTGACCTTTAAACTTGAAATGTCATTTTCCCCAATTACGCCAATCAATTAAACAAAAGATGCTCATTCGTATAAAGTAAAAAGAGAATGGATATTTAAAAGTCTTAAAAATTAAATATGTACTCGTATGATAATTCCTTCCATGTCTTTTCTCTATTGAATTTTCTGTCCTTTTGCTCGTTTTCAGAGTTCAAAATTAATTGAAGGTCAAATCAAAAGATAAAATTCCAAGAGTTACGTTTTTCCTGCCCCTTTATGCAAAATGCCTTACATTTACGTGAGTTAATTTCTACTGTTCATTTATTTTAAGGTAAAAATATCCCCTATAAAATTATAACTGTGCGTTGACACGTCCAAACAGAATGCACCGATGCAATAATTATTGACAAAAAAAAATATTTTGTATTTTTTTGTGTTCTCTAATGGAAAGATTTTATTTGACTCAGATAATTTCGATTTGGACCATTTTTTCATGTCTGAGTCATGATTCTTACACGAATTAAAGCAAAAGTAATATTCAACATGAATATAAATTATTTAACGACATTGACAACTCTTAACTTAGTAAACTATCAACTTTAATGAACAATATTTATCTTTATATATTTTTGATGTAAACTTATCATTGTAA
>JAQIVZ010002248.1:0-22481 GCA_034700945.1 Arrhopalites spinosus
ACGGAGTTTAATACTTTTTTTGTATAAATTAATTGTATTCATTGACTTTAACACATTTTATAACTTTTAATGAGGTTGAAAATTATGCATGGCCTAGTTGGAGATTCGTATAAAAACTGGAGCCGAAGAGAGTTCAAATCACTTGAAATTTCAATCTCTTCAACTCTTCATTCAATAAAATTCTACCCTTCAATTAAAATTTTATTTTTCATTTTTAAAAAATGAAGTCTCTCTGCTTTCTTTTGAAAATTTTCGTGGTGGCCGGTTCCCTGGCTTTCACTGCTGGTGAGTAATTTGTTTCTTAACTAGAAATTAACTGATTAAAATATAAAGATTAATTGTGATTTGATTTATTTTACAGGGAAGACGTTGTCTACGGAAGATGGGACGCCCCAAATTGTCGGTGGGGTGGAGGCCAACGTTGGCGAATTTCCGTCCCTCGTCTTTCTGGCCCAGTATTATGGTGACACAGTTGACCTGGAGGCGGCTGTTCCTAGACAAACTTGCGGTGGAACCATCATCAATTCAAATTCCATTCTCACTGCAGCCCATTGTTGTGAACATGATGATGATGTCATTGTTGCCGGTGCTCATGATAAAACCAAGAGAGACGAAAATTGGCAAGAACGAAAAGTGACCAAGAAAATTCTCCATCCAAAATACAATCCGTAATTATTATGAATTTTTCAACTGTTTTTACTTTATTTGAAATTAGAACTTACGATTAAAAATATGTTTTTGAATTTTAGAGATTCGGCAACTAATGACGTGTGCATCCTGAAATTGGACAAGCCATTGACCTTCAATAAACGAGTCCAACCTGTGAAATTGGCCACCAAGACTCCAAATGATGGGTCCATCGTCACAACAGCTGGATGGGGCTATATTTGTGAAGATGGACCAGATTCAGACGTACTGAGGAAAGTGGATGTACGAATGATGAATCATAAATCATGCAAAAAAATTTACGAGAACCGTGATGCCATAGACGAGTCAATGATTTGTGCAGCTAAGATGGGAAAGGATTCTTGTCAGGGTGATTCAGGTGGAATCTTGACCCAGGGTCAAACCCAAGTTGGTGTTGTCTCATGGGGAATAGGTTGTGCTCGTGACGAGTACCCGGGAGTTTATGCTAACGTTGCAGGAATGCTCCCTTGGATTCAAGGGGTGGCCAGAATGTGACTTCAAGTCATTCAACATTAGCATACATAAGACAATTCAATCCAAAAAATTAAATTGTACAATGGGCAATGTATGCTAAATTATTAAATAAAATTTCACGAGAATTTCTTCTATTTATTTTTTGTTCACGCATCCAATTTCTAAGAACTCAAAAACTTTGATAAAAGCCACCCAGCACATTAAAATCATATCATTCTCTTATGGAATTCATTTAAATTTTGATGGTAGGCAAACCATGTCGACAATCTTGCATTTTTTAAAAAAATTATTTGTCTTCGTTTGAAGTTAAAAATCTTAGCTATTATTGTCACTATATGCCATTTCTAATTACACAGCCAGTTAAAGTCTCCCTCAGAAATTAAATATTCATAAACATTCCATTCAAGTTGATCATAAAATTTTTAATGTGATTGCTTCCCATCAATAAAATGAAAATAAATTGATTACAATAATGTACACAAAATTAAATATAATTGAAACTTCATCAGAGCGAAGCGCACACCCTACAAAATTTGACCAGACAAACTGACAAGTTTCAAAAATAAAAATTTGCTAGAAATGGACTATCTCCACTCTTCAAAATTATTTTTAAAAACTTCCTCTGACCTCTATGACCTCCACAGATCTCCATGTCCCTTAACAAATTTAGTACAAACAGTTTACTCTGTTCCCACTTTTCTCCTACTTGTCCCCTTCAAATTCACTTTCAACCCAACTACAGGTCACCACCAAGTACTCAATCGTAAATTATTCAAGGTGAAATAAATTGAAATTAATTTATCACAAAATATTATTTAAAATTCATCATTTCCATTGTAGCTCCTCGTCCTCGGACTTCATGTGAGTCTTGGGGTTTTAGGAATTTGGATGTCCATCATTCGGAATATTTTTCGGGCCACAGGATTCATGGAGACATTCAGAATTTTGTTGATCATTCCCTGGTTCTACTGTGTCCTAAATCTCTTCCGTTCCCTCTGGACAAATCAGCAAAGTCTCGAAACATTTTTAACCCAACTAGACGCCATTTATCACTCCATGGAGAATCTCGGGGTCAAAATGCCAAATTCAAAAATTGTAACATTAAAAAACTCTATTTTTTCCTTGAATTTAATTGAAAAATGATATTAGATAATCTAATTTAGATTCAAGCACTATCCGGTGGACTCGTTTTATTTTACTTGACCTGGGGCCTCATAGATATTATTTTATTTGACCTGAACCTTCTCAATGGGTCATTAGAAGAACAATTTCTCAAAGTAGCCGAGGAAGCTCCCACCATATTTTTTATGAAAAAACTCGCTCCAAATGTGACCATGGCACAACTGACTAAATTCCAGTGTGCAATGACTCTCATGCTAATGGTCACAGTGTGGTTCACCGAGTACGCAATTCATTTGGCTGATTTACTATTTGTGACCTACGCACTAGTAAATTTCATTTTAATTCATCATTTTGTTCAACATTTGACCTCTCCGTCATCCAAAACTCTTCTCAATTATCAATTTAATCTTGTAAATTACAAAAACAATATTAAATCATGCAAAGATGAAACAAATTTTGAATTGATTGGACAGGTACTGGACATATTTGACCAATTTCGTCAACTTTCTGATACAATGGATGACACAATTGGCTCCATAATTTTTTGTTCCTGTTTCTGTCTCTTACCCTACTACTCGCGTCAACTGTTAATGCTCTTTCAAGTTGGATTTCTCGGAAGTATTCAATTTTATTTGTACGCCATCACATTTGGGACAAGTCTCATTCTTGCAGCGGAGGCCAACTCAAAGGTCAGCCATTTAAAATTATCTCTAACCATTAATGGTTTAATTTTAATTTTAATTAAAAATTTAATTTTTTATATACAGATCAGTGGCTTCATTACCTGGCTACAACAAACTCAAGGAGAGAGAAAATTTAAAGAGATTCAAGACAAATTAAATTATCATGAAAGACTCATCGTCATCCTCAGTCTCGTGGAGAGAAATGAAATTGGCCTCAAAGGCAAATCCTTCACCATCACTTACGGTTTTGTTGGAAATGTAAATTAAATTAATAATTATCAAAAATAATTTTACATTTACCTAATTGGAATTAAAATTTTTATCTTAGATGGCAAGTCTGATAATTACTTATGCCGTCGTCATTGTACAATTACAATCTGCTGCTCCAAAATGAATATCCAAAAAATAAAATTAAGCGACAATGTTAAAATTTTCTCAACCTTTAAGGAACGAACCACAAAATCAGTTGACAAACGGCGTTCAAGTCAGACATAATTCTTGTCATTTATTCATTTTTATTCTAAATATTGTAAGCCATTTTTTTCAAAAAAGATAATTGATATTATAAATGTTTCATTTTAGTACATAATTTTTATTTTTATATACTGTTTATTTATATAAGCAGAAATTTTTTAGTTAAAATTCATTTTTCCAGATCCAGCTAAACAAGCAGATTCCACCATATATAATATTTTTTTTATTTAATGTAATTAATAATTACCTAATTATTATACTACATTAATTAATATAATATTTATATATTACGTTTTAGTTAAAAAGTCACCGAATATCTATTTATTAATAATTTTCCTCATCTGTATCATAAATCTAAGACGTGTGTCAATTCTAAAAAAAAGAGAGATTCCCCCTCATGAGAATCTTCTTTTGTCACCATACGAGAAATGGCTGGAGATTTTTTTCGAATTTTTTGTATATAAAAATAATGAATACAACAATCGAAGCTGCTTGGGAACATTCTTTTCTCTTTTTTGGAAATTTTACAATAAAATCCTACACACTTTTAATTATTAATTTAAAATCCTCAGAGTCCTCTTCACAGCTCAAATGGCATAACAATGTTTTATAGTTATTTAAAAATGGACAAAAAGAATATTTTTTTTTTTGAGATTTCTCCTCACAATTTCAAATTATTTTTCTAATTTATTTCAAGAATTTCACTAACTACTTAACGAAAAATGCACATGTAAGGTCTCTTTTACAATTAAAAAAAGCCAGTGCTCTTGTACTTAATTAAAAATCGATTAAAATAAATTGAATAAAAAAAATTGTCTTACAAAAAAGAGTAAATCTCTACGCAGAGTCGTACACACACATTTTGATTCACTTTGTGATCTCTCTCTCTCTTTTATCTCTAACAAATGGACATTTTTGTTTTTTTTTATAATTAATTAATTAATAATTAAAAAATAATAATAAAATAGCAACCCACCCACAACCCAAAATTTGTCTTATGTTCTATTTATGAAATCATAGAAAAAATCAAACTTAAAGCCTGACTCAAATTAATTGTTTTCATGTTTGAATGTCAGTTTAAAAAATCATTTCTTTTTTTTCTTCGTCTTCACTAATTTACACTATGTACATTGTACAAACTACACTAACCAATTTGTTAAAGTTTCCTTAATAATTATTGATTCTTATACAAACAATTTAACAATTGTCGAGTTGTTGTTGTTTTGTTTTTCAAAATGGAGAAATAAATAATTATAAATTCTTTACAATTAAATATTTACTCTAGTAAATGCTAATTTGTCTCTTGTCATTTAAATGTAAATTCAAGTAATCCATATATGTAATTTGCATACAGATATTTAATGAGAGTTTTTTTTTGAAGAAAATAATTATGAGATTGAATGAGATTTTTTTTTCTTTGTCTTAGAGGCACATTTTTGATCATTCAAAGCAACCTGAATTCCTTCCTTATAAATTTGTAATTGTAAATTCTATCTTTTAATTTATTAATTAACCTTTTATTTCTGCTGTAGCTAAGCATTTTTCTTTATACATTTTTGCCTTTTCTTGTATTTAATTACACAGGAGAATATGAGGACAATTTAAATCTAAAGAGACAAAAAAAAATTTTAACTATGATTAATCTTTTGACGAGTTTCTTTTTCTACAGTGCGCAACAATTAATTTTTTTACTCTTTTTTTACACGCTTCATTCACCCTCTCCTTGTATTCTTCCATTTTTTTAACGTTTCAAATGTCACCTTATTTATAAGTCACAATTTCATTTGTGTCAAAATAAAAAACAAGACAAATTAAATAAATTCCATTGCACAATTTTCATTATAAATAGAATGATGGAAATTTTAACAATTAATTTTAATTTGACGACACAACAACACCAAGTACAAAATACGGGTGCCACGTTGTTAAATATTCTTTAATTTTTAATAATCACATAATAATAGTTAATATTTTTTAATTTACTTCATTATACTTAACCCCTCATCATCAAAGCTCAAACTATCATTAGGCGTTATTGCGTACAGTAAAAAAAATTGTGATTATCATTACTAAAAGAAATGAATCTTACAAATTCAGTAAAATTACAATTAATTTTAATTTCTGACGACTGAGTGAGGAGATTTTATTTCATTTTTTTGTATAAAAAATTGAGCTGCATATAAAAAGTCAGTGCTAAAAAAAATTAAACTTGGAATGATTCATGAACCGTACAAATTTTTTCATACATTTTTTATACTGCGCGTCTCAAAACAAAAAAAAAACAGAAAAGTAAATGCCATCACAAATTAACTTTTAACTAATAGTTAAATATACAATATTGAAATAAATAAATACAAATTCTTCATATTGAGAAAAATGCATCATGTAATTTTTTTTAAGTTTTTTTTCCTACAGATTTCATACAATTATAAGAAAAAAGACTCTAGTGGCAATTAACACTTGAAGCTCGTCACATTAAGTCCACATCATCCTCACAACATTTTTAAATAGTGAACATTTTTTAATTAATTGCTTTTCAATAGCAAAAGTTTGTTTTGTATATATCTCATTTCTATCCTGTCTTGTGTTTGTCGTGTCAGAATGAGAGAAAAAAACGATTTAAAATTGAGAGAGGATCAAGTAATTAATCCATTCTATTAAATTAAAAAGTAATTGATTTTTACAAAATTATTTTTTGTAAATCAACATACTAAGTTTCTACTCAAGAGTTGAGTCAATAATAAACAAACATGTTCATTTTTGTAAAAACTGTATAAATCTTAGTATTTAAATAGATTAAAGCTGCTAAAATTAAAAGTCAAGTATTGTTATATTACTTATGTATCTTAATCATGAGTAATTAATTTTACCTATAAAGTGCTACGTACAAAATATTATTTGTGTGTACAAAAATTGTTGGTTTTTTTTTCTTCTTCTTCATCACCATCTTCATCATTCAATTTATATTTACTTTTCTCATACAAAAAAAAGAAGACAACAAAGAAGCATTTTTTGCGGCAGTTTTATATACTTTGTTCACATTGCAATTAACAATTTATTATGATTGCAAAAATTCTTTTTTTCTTTCACATCTAGTGTATGTATATAACGTATTATATATACCTGATGAATCACTTGATCAAAAATAAATAAATTACAAAGACAATATCATGTAAGATAGTCATCGTCTACAAATCAATTAATATTTAAAACGGGTACGGTCTAACTTAAAGTCTACACTATTCTCGTCATACGTAGTGTACAAAATAAAAATTGAGAAACAAAAAAAAACGACGTAACATAACAATCAGAAATGTTACATATTATATAAATTGTATACTGAAATGGAAACTTGTGAATTGGATTGAACTACATGGTTGTTGTTGTATAAAGCTTTGAGATACACTGACAGAGTAGCAGTCTAATAACATTAATATATATCTAACAAGTCATACCCCTACAGCAAAAAATTAATTTGTATTACTAATACAGTATTAGTATGTATTACCTACTAATATACTTTTATTTAAATATAAAAGTAATTTTTCTTCTTTTATTTAATAGTTTAGCTAGTATTGGAAAATAGATGGTTTAATTCCTGTTTTATTATTTTTTTTAAAAATGTTTCTAGAGAAAAAAAAATGAAACTACACCTTCACAATTAGTTTAAATTGGGAAGAGGACACTTTTTTTTGAAAGAGTCATCAAGACTAAAAACAAAAAGATTTCAAGGAGATTCATTCGATATATAAATTTGTATCTCTACAACATAGAGAGAGATATTGATGGAAAGATTCATGTTAGTATACCAATATTTTTTGAGATAGAGGAAGAGGAGGAAAGATGAAGAAAAAGTATAAAGTAGATTTAGGACCAAGTAATTAGTTGTTAATGTATAAAAAGCCAGAAAGAGAGGTCATAAAAAGGGAAATGGGAACGTTTTTTTTCTCTTCTTCCTTACACATACTCTTTATCATAAGCTTTATATGAAAGAATGGATTGTATTTTTTTTCTGTCTCAACTACTCTCCTCTAATTTAGTATAGTGTTTTTTATAGTATCAATAAACTACTATACAAATGTGGCGAGTGGAGACGGTAAATTTGGATCTGGTTTCTTCTTGACACCATATCTATTAAAATTTAAATTAAATTCATTATAATGTATTCTTAATTAATTTTCCTTATTTTTAAAATAAATTTCTACTCACTGTCCAATGAAAGAGCCATCCTCGGTAAATTTACCATCCTCCCCATATTCGGCCATTGAATCTGTATCAGATTCATGGGGAGGTCTGAAATCGCTGGCCATTGATATTCTGCCGGATCTTTCATCAGTACTGTAAATTCAGAAAAAAAATCAATATAAATTTTCCAGAATCCTTCATTGCATTCAAATAGACACCCCCAATTACATAGCAATATTTAATCATTGAAAAATTAGTATAAATTATTTTTATTAAAAATTTTCGTACGGCTGTGAGTATTCGCGAAAGCCCCCTTCGTCATAATCAAGTCTACCATGTGCAATTTCTCGTTCACTATTGGAATCATAATTAATAAGTAAGATTTATTAATGATGGCCATTTATAAAAAGGGTTATTTTTAATGTTGATAAAAAAACAATTGTATTGAACTTACTAAACGGCATACTTGCCCCCACGATTTCTCTTGACGATGCACACCAATATTAGAATTAGAACAAGGAATGCTAACGCTACAATTAAACCGATGAACCATCCTGTTGTGCCAGTATTTGATGTCGCTGATATTATAGGGCCATCTTTGAAAATTTATAAAACATAAAATTATGTACTGAGACTGATTATGTACTCTACAATTAATGTAATCTATATCAAAGTTAAATTAAAGGGTTACCAATAGGATGGGTATAAATTTCTTCATCTTCAGAGATTTTCTCAATGTTTCCATCAACAGCGACCACTCGGAAAACATAAGTTTTTCCTGGGTCCAATCCCCGAACAAACAAGAAATCTTCATACAGTTCAGTGTCAGAACTTTGATAGCCGCCACTTGCACCGAAGAGTCTGTTAAAAAAATGTCATTTATTATGAATTGCCTTGCTATCTGAAAAATGAAAGACAACAAATTGCAGACATACTTGTACTGTGCATAAAAATGCGATCCAGGTCCCCCACTGCCTTCAATATTAGGAATCCATATGATTTTAATAGTGGAGAGTCCATTCTCTGTATGTTCCTGTGTCCAGTGGAAACGTGGTCGTTCTAATGTTGCAGCTGGTGTTTTGGCTGTACTCTCTTCCAAGTAATATCCTTGACCTTCGCCCTGTCTTGTCTTGGCATGAATATGAATTCTGTACTTTGTCCCTGGTTCTAATCCACCTAATTTGGCTGCCTGCTGTTCTGGATTATCAATACCAGGAGATCGGTGCATCTTTGGCCCCAGCTCTGTGCCGATGACCTGAAGAGAAAGATTTTATATCAAATACCATTCACCTCTATGACATGATTAAATTATTTTACCTTTTGATAGTAAATTTCATAGCCCCTCAAAATTCCATTTGGTTTCTCTGGTCTTTTCCATGCCAAATAAAAGGAGCTCATACCCAAGGGAAAGGCTTCAAACGATTCAACGGGACCGGGAACTTGAGAAAAAAATTTCAAATTTAACTTTAACAACAAGGACGACCTAGGTATGTATTATGAACTTTACTATTTAATGAATTTTAAATTACCTCCTTCAGCTGTAACAACTTCCACTGTTCTACTGGGTGGTCCATTGTAGTCGGTATTGTACGCAAGGACACGAAGATAATTTTTAGAATATGGAACCAAGTCTTCAATGGCTGCTTGAGTGGCATCATTCTTGACGAGGACTTCTACTTGGGCAATTAAATAGGAAATTGTTAAGTAATTTAATTAATAAAATTTCATGAGAAAAAAAATTGCCAATAATTAGGCCAACCTTGTATATCGTCTTCATCGGAAGTCCAATGTTGTACTTTGTATCCTTCGAACTTTCCCCGCAGTGTCTCTGGACGGACGGGATTCCAAGAGACGACCACTGTTTTTGAGTCAACTTCCTGCAGTAAAGTGAAGTTTTCGGGTCTGTCCGTTGGTTCTATACATAATAAACATTTTTTATACATACAGAAGGAATTCTCTTTTATTCAAAATCAATAAAAAATGAACAATAATGAATTTACCAGCTTGTCCAGAGTAACCGATAATTTCAGTCGGAGCGACGTTACTTTCTCCTTGTTCATTTGTAGCTCTCACTTGAATCAAGTAGGGCCTGTACGTTGGTTGATCCGGAATGGTGATATCTAGTCAACACAACAAAATGTTATAAAAAAATGATAATTTATTACTTAATTTTCTGTAAAATAATGTTATACCATTTCTTCTCCAATCTTTTATCTCTTCTCGATTCCAACGTGTTGTGACTCTATCATCCGGTTTCCATTGAACAATATAACGAAACTTTGGTGCATTATGTTCAATTTCCGGCATGGGCGTCCCTAAACATACAATAAATAAATTAGATGGTTCCGTCCCATGTACTGAGTAATAATTAGTAAATAAAAAGTTCAATTTTTACATGAAATGACTAAATTAGTGGGCTCAGTTCCATGGCCTTTAACATTATCTGGATTTTTAAATGGCACATCCGTTGGCGTTGTACAGACAGTTGAGTGCCGGGATGGTAGTGACGGACCAATTTTATTCCTGGACAAGTTCAAAAATAAATTAAATTAATTATTAATGAACAGTGAAAGAACAGTATAAGAAGATATTAAATTGCATTGTGCAAGTAAAATTACCTGGCTATCACACGGAAAGTATAATTTGCCCATGGACTCATGGAAACTGTGTAACTACTTTCTGTGGCTGGAACATCTAAAATACAAGTACAAAAAAATTTAGCGCATTCATATTTTGCATGAAAAGAATTTGTAAATTGTTTTAATAGTTTATCTATGATTTACCCCTAAAGGCAACTTCCCACGAGTCAGGGGTAAAGGATGTATTATACTGAATAGTGTAGTGTAAAATAGGTGCTCGATTATCTCCCATTGCTTTCCACCTAATGGTAGCGTCTCTTCGACCACAGTCAACACCAGTTAATTCTGGTTGATTGGGAACATCTTGAACAACTAATGTTGCGTCGGCTCGTGCAAAGTCAAGATCTAAAGAAAGGCATTTTTATATATCAAAATTTTTGGACATAATTTTTAACTCAAGATTTATTCGTCAAAAAATTATGAAAAGTCTCACCTGTTCTAGCATAACAAGTATAAATTCCAGAATCTAATTCTGTCGTCTTGTCAATAGTCAAAGAGTTATCTTGAAGTTTCACATATCGTTGTTGTGCTTCAAAGTCAATTGTTTGATTGTCACTCAGCCAGTCAATTGTGAGGGTTTGCGTCGAGTCGGCAACTGCAGAGCTGTTTTGCAATAAAAAAAAATTAGCATGACCATAATATTTTATAGACTTTGTGTATTAAATTCTTACCATCTAAAAATTGCCGTAGTCCCTGCAGCCACTTCATAATCTTCTGGACGATCCACAATACGAGTGTGCTCTTTCACAACTAAATGTCCAGTTTTACTATCCGAGCCGAACTTGTTACTACATGAATTAAAATTTTAAAATTAATTATAGGTTTGTATTTTCATGAAGCCTTTTTTAATTAAAAGTCCACATACCTTGCATGACAAGTATACTCTCCAGAATCTATAAATGTCACTGCTGAAATTTCTAAATCGCCTGAATCCATGATCTTGTATCGACCCCCTGTTAATTCTTGTCCATCTCGAATCCATCTCACTGATGGTTTTGGTGCACCAAAAACACGACAACGTAACATGACAGTCTTTCCATCAGTTGTAGCTGCCCCAGTTGGAGGCTCTGTGATTTCAGCGGGGAGAGCCAGGACATTCACATAAACATCTTTGTACACATACCTAATGACAGAAAACATTTTGGTCATTAATAAAGAGCAATTGACACTAAAATTCAAATATCTTTATAAATTTTTTAAGGTTCATAAATTACCCGAAGCTGTTGGAACAATTGCAGCCATAATTAGCCGTATCTTCTTTCTGTTGAGAGAGAAATAGAGGTCAGTTTTAATTATAAAAATTTGTTACACAATAATCCACCACAAAATTCATCAATGAGAGAGTCTAGGACGCAAATCATTTTAACAATTAAAAAGAATACCTTCAAATTTTCAATGATAATGGTATTTCCACCAATTTGTTTTAGCCGAGGATTTGATGGAGCTTGTTCTAAGGGGACACCATTGCGAATCCATTTGATTTCAGGAGAAGGCTTGCCATTAGCTTCACAACGAAACGTTGATGTTTCCCCTTCTGCAGCATTCACAATTTCGGGCTCGACGGTAAAGTAAGGGACAGCTAAAATATAAATTTATGAAAGGAAATAAATGTACATGTCCACCCAATTTTGAAACGTACATTGGTAAAAAAAACTTACAGTAAACAGTGAGAGTGACGGAATGAGAAACGGGTGAACCGACTCCATTAGTTGCATCACAAGTAATGGGTCCTTCATCACTAAAGTCTACATTTTGAATTCTCAAAGTCTTGCCATAATTTTCATACATTATACGATCCTGTGGAAGATTTCCTCCTCTCTTTGACCATTTGATTTCTGGTAAAGGTCTGCACAAAAAAAATATTTCAAAAGTCAATTAATAAGCCAAATTAATAATGAATTCAATTAAAAATTCACTTACGTTCCACCAATGATACACCAAATATCAACATCATCCCCTCTAAGGGCTACAGTATTTCGTTTTGTCATGTACTGGGGTGTGGGCGGGTGCTTATTTTGTGAGGCAGAGCTACTTGTAGGAGAGACTTGAAGAAATACTTTATTTCCCAATTTGTATTCATTTCTAGAAAAGAATAAAACACAAAAATTGGAACGAATTCAAAGTAAATTGAAACTAGTGTGATATGTGTAATCCTAGATAATACCTGAAGGGGGAAAATGCGGAGCAAGCATAGAAGAAATCAATGCTCCTATCATTTCTCGTCACATTTGAAAACCAAAGATGACCCTCTGGATCAACCGTAATCCGAGATGAGTTGATACTTTTCAGGGCACCCGCATTATTTTGTTGAATCCTAAACGAAAGACACATCACAAAGAACGTGTTAATTTATCCACCACAAAAAACTTTTTACAAATAAATAAAAAAAAGTTTGTCTTGTAATTACCAGTGTACTTTGGGCTTAGGAAAACCGTCTGGTGGTTGGCAAGGAATTTGAAACGGTTGCCCCTCTTCCACTGCAACTGTCTTCATCTCCTCATCTTTGAATGAATTCAACTCAGCTTTTCGAACAAAGACTGAATTGGATGTGGCAGTTCCCCACTCATTTGTAGCGTAACTACAAAAAAAATTAAATAAGAGTTAACTACAACAGAGTACAACACACATTTACATTTTTTCAAAAAATTAAAATTATTTTGAATATCATTACCATTGATATTGGCCAATATCTTATGATTCATCAAGTAGATACATGAAATAAATTTAACAATAAATTAGAAATTTTTTCATAGAATCATTGAAATTATAAAAAAAATTGTATAGAAAACTGAATGGGCATTGGATTAGTTCATACTGTCAACTAATAAACAGTTCCGTAAAATCTGTGATGCCCGTCAATTTTACGCTCTAATAATTAAACAAAACTATTCATACCTTCATCACGTGGATGAGCAATCACTAAAGTACCACGACCAGGTTGTTGTGAGATTCGATCATCATACGTTTGCCAATTAAATTCTTTCCCGTTCTTGACCCATCTATGAATATCAACAATAAATTCATGAAATATTCCCATTCATCATATTTTAAGTAAAATTGTATAGAATCAAAAAAAGATGCCATTGGATTCATACCTGTACTTTGGTGGAGGTTCACCTTCTGCTTCACATTCAATTAGAAAAGGTTTATCATTTTCATCCTGTCTTTGAACCACTTGAAATAATATTTCATCTGTGGGAGGCTCCTTCACCATTAATGGGGGTGACTGGACTGTGTAATGAAAGGAAAAAGAAAAGAAATTATTCCACTTATCATATTAATCGGATTAATTTAATCCACTTTATAAAAATCACATATATTTATTTCTCCTCATTTTGCACGCCAAACAAAATTACAATACTTTATCTCCAATATCCATCATCATATTACATTACAGAGTATATATGCCCACCCAATTCATTCTCTTTATATTTTCCCCTAAAAAAATTCTTGAAAAGTTTGATGACAGTCATAAAAATACTTGTTATTTCCTTTCTATACGATTGGCAGTAGTCTCGCAAAAAAATCGTGCATATCACAAATAAATTCCACATTCGAATTTCTTGCTAATATAACATTCATCCCATTGTATATACAGATATAGACTCACAAGAGAGAAAAAAAGAGACGACAGCATCATTAGACTTGAGCTTGTTAACAGAGAGAGAGGGAAAAAAAGTAAAAGCATGCCTGTGTGCCATTTGTACAATAAACTAAACCATAATAATAATATAATGGCAACTCCTTTCTTCTCTCCTGCCTCCTGCTACCTTCCCTCCCGTCACGACTAGTCTCCCTAGTCAAGGCGGGTTAATAGTACAAACTATTTCCATTCCTCATAATTCAAAGACAGACAACAACTCTTTCAACGTTTTCTCCAACAAGTAACAAAAGCCACATGTGTGTGTGTGTGTGTACTT
Source organism: Arrhopalites spinosus (assembly GCA_034700945.1). Classification (NCBI taxonomy): domain Eukaryota; kingdom Metazoa; phylum Arthropoda; class Collembola; order Symphypleona; family Arrhopalitidae; genus Arrhopalites; species Arrhopalites spinosus. Next base: position 14,185 of record JAQIVZ010002248.1, read on the forward strand.
TTGTCCTCTCACAATGGTAGTAACTCAGACGCTAACTAAATTATATGTAATTAACTAATGAACTAACTCCCCTCCAAGAGAATAGAAAGACACAAAAAAAGACAAATATTTTCTACAAGATGCGTAAGCCTACGCTACAAAAATACAGAGATACGAAGAGAGAATGAATTAAACTCTTGTTCTTCTTAACTACTTGTAATTATTATTACGATTAAGATTACTACTATCATATTTAATCTTGAAAAGGCAAACAAAACCCTCTTTTTTTCAAGTCACATTTATTAAGAAAGTAGTGGGTCAGTATTATTATTAGAAAATTCTTTTCATCTCCCTTGACATGCTCCCACATCTGTCTACGTCTGTCCTAAATTTCAACATCAACAACATAAAAAAAACTAAAATATATACACTACCTTGCTTACTGTAGAGTGTAGATATGTACTAAATTTAAATACAGAGATAAATAATACTGTCTCATGTACCGCTTGGCCAATAACAATAATAATCATAACAACATTAAAACTAAAATAAATTAAGTCCAAAAAGAGACGGTCGGTAGTAAATTCCTAATGTTATATAAAGTGACGGTTGTAAAAGAATATTACTCAGAGTAAGCAACAAAGTCTCCTACAATTTTATCCTAGTCCTAATGTAGAATATGAAAATTAAATAAAAATATATAAACTCAACTCAAATACGCTAAATTGCTAACCTTTGCATATTTATTATTATTAGTCTCCATCCACATAAAAAAAGTCACAGTGAATGTAATGTAATATAAGTACACACAACCTGCATATTTTACCAAAGTGCTTATATCTGTACTATTTTTTTATCAGTATCACATAGCTTAATTTCCTCATAAAAAATCAACCCAAAAAAATAAAATATTTTTGTTCTTTCACACTTACCTAAACCGGAGGCATATTCTGTCTTGAGAGTAACGAGTAATAATAGAGAGAAGATGAGAAAACAGGGAACTTTTCTACGGCCTATAGAAGAGTCAAATCCTGAATTCATCGTGATGAAGATTTATTATTAATACTCAGAGGACGACGTCTTAAAAATTTCTTTTTTTCCTTCCCAATATTGGATTAAATTCAACACAGGGTCCTTTTCAACCCCTCCTTAACTCTAACTCAAGTTTTAACCAACTGTCCCTTCTTGAAAACTTGAAAAGGAATTGAGAATCGTCGTCAGATGAGAAAGTCAGTCCTCGGTAATCACGTGTCACTTAAATTCCGGTATCAGTTCAATGGAATTTCCAGGTTTATTGATTGTCTCCGATCTCCGGCTCCCTGGTTCCACTTTAATTCTTCTCTCATAGAAGCCCAACTTAGAAATCTGGAATAGATAGAAAAAAAAGAAAAAAAATTACATTTTTTGCCACTCAAACTTTTACACTCTTCACATAATATGTTAATTTAAAAAAGTCTTTCTCTACGTCAAAACCATTAGCCATGGATGCAACTTCAAAATCGACATGCCTTGTCTACACATTTAGAAAACAACCCTTTTAATTTTAACAGACTCTGTATGCAATTTAACTTTCAGTCCAACTTACTTACGAGTACCAAACACAGAGAGGGTCAGGGCCAAAGACTTTTCAAACTGGGATAAATCTAAAATTACCGTTCTCTCTCTCTCTCTCTCAAATGAACCAAACACAACATTTGTTTCCTACCAACTTTTTCCCTTTACACAAGACACTCACACTTTTGACATTTTAATGTTTCCAGACTCCTATTTCTCACTACACCAAAACTCTCCACCGTTGTTCTCCCTCACACACAACAATTTTCAACGAGATGAACAACACAACTAAAAGCAAGTTTAATTTCAACTTGTCTTCTCAAAACTTATTCTTAATGACATTCCCACCTCTCCCCCCTTTTTCTTTACACAAGACAATCCCCATCCAACCCTAACAAAATAAATATGAAAACTTTTTAACACTATAATATTTAATATTTATAATACAAACAACATACACACAATCATTCCAGATCACTTTTCAACTCTTCTCTCCCTCGAGGAAACTTAAACTCTATAGTCACAGTCCCAACTTTTTTTTTTTGCAAATTAAAGACACCATCATAATGATCAACTTAAATTATTAACTTGTAAATCATCCTCAGACTAAAAAAACTAATTATATGATGACGAATCTCTTCAAGAAAAATAATAATAATAAAAAAAAATCTTCATCGTAAGGGAAAAAAAGACGTTATAAAAATTCATAACTATTTTTCCTCTCGTCCCCACTTGCATAAAATAACTCGTTACATATAGTCCACTATGTACAGTCTCATCTCTGTATAATAATCAATACCTTTGAGAGAGTTCTTGTTGATATGCTGAAGGCTGCAGAAATTAAATGCCCCTATCTCACATCCTACCCCCCAACGTTCTCATATTTTCTTCATAATTAACTGGCAAAGCTCCATTAAATTTTTATAACTTTTTACACATATCTCTATAATGAGTTTTTATTCTTTCTCTCTACATATAATACATGTATGTATGTACATAAAACATAATAACAATTAGAAATTTACAACTCCAGTCCTTTATACCCCTCAATCCCTTTTTTCGTCTTTTTGCCATTCTAAAAAAAAACTCCATCACTTTTACTCTTATATCAGTAAATGGCAACAAATTTCTAGTCCAAAACTGTCTATATAAATTAATGAAACGATATAATATATCGTACACAATTTATATGAAGAAAAAAAGAGGGACCAAAATAATAAAATGTGAAAGATCCATGACTAAAGGGAACTCTTAAAAAGTCAAAACTTTAGACAAAAAAAACTAAGAAATGAATGTAAATTGTAAACCCTTCTCATTTTTCTCTCTATACTTTCCCTCATACCTAATGGAGCCAACAAGTCATTCGTCATAATTTATTTTTACCATCTCTATCAACAAAATTCTCAGGAGGGAGATCAAGTTGAAAACAAGACAAGGATAATGTTGTCATTGTCAACCCTTTTACAAGTTTTAAACATTCAAAAATCATTTTCTTCTTCACCCTCTTTTTTTCTCTTCAAATACCCCTCCCCTCCACTTTACTCAACAACCTTTCTTTGTCCCCAACATCATTAATAACCCTCAAATTTTATCTTTGCCAAGAAAAATGTTATAGTCAATATTCTCCAGGAGAGAGAAAAACACATTGACAAATTTTATTGCTAAACGTCCAACTAAATTTTTAAAAAATTGACAGATTTTTACTTTATTATGTGTAAAATGGCACTAAATAAGATATTGGCAAAGGACACCAAAAAAAACTATTAGTATACGAAATACTAAGCGTTCCCAATTTCATAGAACAACAATAATGAGACAGTTTCCAAAATAGAACAAACAAATCAATGTCAACCAAGACTATGGATAGGATACCCTTTCTCCGTCATTTCCTTCCCCCTCATGTTCCATCATTTCCTTGTCATGTTGAGTCTTGAGAGAGAAAGAACATCTCAAAGTGTCAAATGAGACACCACAGAGCATTCAAGACTTTTTTTGTTGTTATGTCCATGTCAAAACTACCTTTGTCATTGGACGACACTCTTGGCATGACTTGAAGTGTCCACTTTTTTAAATATCATGCAACATACCCGATACCGACAACTCAAGTCTATTATGACCATCAAAATGTCAAACTTTTGACTCTTCGATACAAAATTTTGAACACCCACCTCTGACTCTCTCTCCTTTCCAGTTTCCAACATAGTCAAGTTCAATTGACACATGATTGTCTCAAAAATAAAAGATTAAAAACAAGGGGGCCACATGTGGGCTCTTACATAAAAATAGATCAAGTTTACCCACATCTAAGCTTAAAATAAAAACTTGAAAATAAAGTTTATATGCCTACCTCAATGTACAAATCACGTATCAAAATGGTGACTCACTTAAATTCCCACAATTCCTTCAAAATAGAGAAAGGTCAAATAACCAAATCACTCCCTGAACCATGAACCATCATAAAAATAGAAAAATGAATAGAAATATCCAATAATGTATACCTATAACAATATAAGTGTAAGCGTTGTCGAGTAAGCTTTTAAAAAGGATGAAGAATCAAGTGCAAAAAATAGAAAGAATGATGGGCAGCTACTATGAACGTACATACTAAACTTACGTCATTCTATCAGAGTAGAAAAAAGACCCATGCATTAAAATGCATATTTGAATAGAGTTCGAAAAAAATCCAATTGCAAACGAACGCAACAAGAAAAAAAAATGAATAAAAATGTCTCTCTCACTAATAACTAAGCTTCTTACAATAAATGCAAGTCACCATTTCCCCTCCATTTTAACACATACCATATATATAAAACTCCCCGACATTTCTCTGACAAGATCCCTGACTCATTTTTTTGGCAAATCTACAGTCAATCTAATGCAAATGCAACGTATAACTGAAAAAAGGTTCTCTACACACACACCTTCAACACAAATACATTACAACCCAGTAATTTTCCAAGGCTATAGAATTTATGATTAGTATCGTTTAACGTAATATTATTATTGTTATTCCAGCTCCAACACGCACCGGAGAGAAAAATTTCTAATTTCCTCCCAACACGAACACGTACACACACAAACTCGGCACCAGAGTTAGACTCTAAACGTAAAATAAATTATGTCGATGCAAAAAGAAAAGGAAAAGAAGAGAAAAAAAACATTTGAAACATCTTCAAGTCAAGTGCCTAAAGTAGGTAAAGTAAATGTTGACATATAAAATTTTGTATATTTTCCTCTATGATACTTCCTTCATCTTGATGCACAAAAAAACCCATACAGTAATCTACATCCTTGTCTTGACTCAGTCTTGATATAAATTGAAAAAGATCAAGCGGAAACATTTGGGGCACAACAATAGTCATAAAAAACAGCCATAATTCATAATGTCAACTTTTCCACTCTTACTTCCTTTAATACACTACACACTACAAAACATCTAGGGAGAGAGAGTCAGCCCATCCAGCGACAGCTGCAAAATTTTTATATATACACACACACCACCTCCTTTTGTCTCCAAAAAAAAGAAACCTCATCTTAAACCAACTTTCATCCACACTCACTCTACTCTGTGTAAACTGTCTTTCTCTTTAGAAAGACACTAACCTATAATAGTTTTTTGTATCACTTATCTAAAAAAAATAACAAATCCTCCTCTATTTGTAAAACAATATGTTACCCAATTTCTAATTAGACATCATTTCTTTCTATCAATAGACAAGAGACAAAAAAACGGGAACAAGCAAAAAAAATTACTCGGGAAAACGGAAATACAATATAAAACGCGTCACTAACAAGAACAAGTGTGGTCCACTTACAAGAGGATCAAGACTAAGACATATCGTTTACAACTTGATAATGTAATGCTAGACAAAGGGACAAGGACGGACAAGACAAGGCTACACCATTAATATCGTCATGCCTCTAAATTTATCACCCATCACCTCTCATACTCTCTCTTGACTTTGGATATATGTACCATAAGAAAATAAGAGTCTAAAATATATGAGAGATTCCATTCCCACTAGTCTGCCCCCGATGGGACTGACTATTGGTTCCAATGTGACCAAAGTCAACTTTTTGAAAATCGCTCCAGGTCACCCCAAATTTTTATTATTTTTTTTCAAAATGCCGAATAGCTCAGAATACTTAGCTCTAAAAGAAAAAAAATACTAGAGCACCCAAATCGGAAGTCGACCCCATAACGAGGGACGGTGGAATGTCTCATATATTTATGCTTGACATATCATCATATTAAATCTCGACTTTATGGAATCGAGACTCAACAGCCAGTAAGCTCAACTCGAGCAGAAAAATCCCAGAAAAACAGTAGAAAAAAAAATCAAAGTAGTTGTCTTCCTCCTTGTATATAACCCATACTACAGTATAAATAACAGACCAGATGACAAAGACAATATTATTAGACGGGCTTTTGGGGGTCCTTTTGTCTACGGACTATGATATCTCCCATTACCTCCGTCTGCTCCGTCAACTTCCCGTTACCTACCATACCTATATGTAATACCAAAAATTAAGTATATGATCAGATTCTTCAGCTGCCCTAAAGTACCAACCAAAGATTCCCTTTGCCTCAAGACAACTTAATTAGCTCATGCTCACATGATATTTTTTTCCCTGTACTATATAAACCAAGCCCAAATTTTCTTTGCATTCAAAAAATATTGTGCAATCTGTATTTCTAACCCAATTATACAATCATAAACTTTACATCCGTTCTTTTTTTCCAAATCTAATTGATACCGTACTCTACTATACTCTAATATACTCTTGACTAGATATTGGTCATAATTTCATACACAAGACATCAAATTGTCAAAATAAATAGATGCTGATGAATTTTCTATACAAAATAAGCCCCATATTGTACCATACCTTGTCATCTATTTTTATATTATTTTAGATGAGGACTAGTTTCAACTCTCACAACACAAAAAAAAACATACCGGAAATCCATCATTACCAACACCAAAGTCAGCGGAAGTACATATACCATACGCAACCCACCACAATTCCCTCTATTTAACCAACAATTTGGGCCTTTTTTTATATCCATCTTCAACACAACCTCCACACTAACATAATACTGTGTATACCCTCAAGTGAAAGTCATGAGAGAGCAAAAAAAAGTCAAATAAAAAGTCTATGACTCTTATAGACTCTTCCACTGTACAAAAAAAACTAGATATTAAATTATATAACATACAATCGATCACTCTTCAAACAATATTGTACCAATAAAATATTGCAGAGACTGTAAATTTTCATAAAAGTAGGTTGTTGAAACTGACTATACACACAATATTGTGAAATAATTATTAGACTCTCCTACACAGAGAGACACATAGAGACACACATAAATATATGAAGGTACTTAAGAATAAACCCCATCATCCGGATCACTTTCTACTTTCCATGTACACAGAAATCCCTAAATGCGTCAACTACTAAATAATTCGACTAAACTATACAAACTCCTCGCACCATTTCACTCTCCAAGTAAGTTAACAACTATAATACATATTACTCTGTAAAAACATGAGGGGGAGAGAAAGAAGCTCTCAAGAAAGACATGGAGAAAGCATCAAGACTATATTTTATACTAAAGAATCAAGTTAACATCCAAATTCATTGGTCCACTCTCTCTCCCTTCTCTCTGCAAAAGGAATGTCAAGCCAAGGATGGCAAGGTAATTGAAGTGAAGACTCAGACCACCGTTTCAACTAGTTTCAAGAGTAACAGGACAATAAATAAAACCCCCTCTCCCCATTCTTCAACCAAGCTGCCCCTCTTACATATATAACTCTATTATAGACTCCTCACAATTTACTCATCCCCCCTCCTCCAACTCCTCTTCTCCATTTTCGTTAAAGAGGGTAAACTTCATACCTATAGACTCAAGTCTCCAACATACACATTATATTGTATAGAGTCTTTCTCCTATTAAATCTTTATATATCTGTATCTACAAACCATTGAAATACAGATAGATGGGGAAGGACCGAAAAAGGACTTGATCTGATCGTCGTGAGGACAAAGCTAACTCAATATTATACAATTTGAATTGGTCCATGTGAACAAGACTCCACACACACACTAGCCGTCTTCCACTTTGAATTTACTTGAATTGACCGAATATTGAATTGTAGCAACTGTCTGCCCTACCATGGCCATTGATTTGCCCTTTTCCCTCTGGAAACACATGAGTTCTCCTTCCTCCGCCTCCTTTTTCTTGTGATTTTCAACTCCGACCTTCTGTGCATATTTCATTCAACATTGCTATTCCTCACTCTCCTTTTTCCTTCCAGCTACAAGAGACTCTTGGCCCAATACGCCTCTTGGTCCTTTGGCCCTTCTCATCCTCAATTTTTAGAGAGAGATACAAAAAGACCCCAAAAACATTCTTGAATATTGAATTTACTTCCCCATTCTTTCACACTTCCCAATTTCCCTTTAGATTCTCTCTCTCCTAACAATCTGTCTCTATATAAACACAATACATATATAAATAAAATACATACATAACAAGGAGCACAACACTGGTATTAGCCTAATTTCTATCTCTCACACTACTCCCCAGTACTCCCCATCCAGTCATATCTTATCCCTTCCCCTTGCTAACACACTAACAATCTAATGTTAGATTTAAACGTATATGACGTAGCTCAGAGCCCCGTTGGCTCACAGTCCTGTGAGCTAGCTCAGAGCAACCATTCCTTGTGAGCTAGTTCAGAGCACTAGCGCAGAGT
>JAQIVZ010002249.1:0-22463 GCA_034700945.1 Arrhopalites spinosus
TTAATTGCTTCCCCTTCTCCCCCTTAACTCTCTACCCAATTAAACTCTAATCATGAAACTCAATTATCCAATAAATATTTTTCGATCTCAAGTTCTTTTGTCATGGTACCAAATTACACCAGTATAAATGAACTAGATCCCTGTATTGGCCGAATGTGGGTGAAATATTTTCAAGTGGCGTCCAAAGGCTTGTATGAAATTCATGTTAAATTACATAAATTTAACTTTCTTTGGTGGCAAATAAATAATTGTCAAATAATTTAAATTGAATTTTATTTATTTTAGCTACACAAGGTTCAAGTCCATTTTGAATGAAGTGAAAATATTTTACAAAGATAATTTTGACAATTAAAAAATAAATTTTAAACATGTAAAATATAAATGTAGGAACGAATAAATTATCGCTGTTTCTCTCCCTTACAAAATTTCAAAGTTGACCTCTCTCTCCTTCAAAGTTGACCTCATTTTTTTAAGGGAAGAACATTTTCTTTGTATTCTCCAATAAAATTACCCGCTGGCTCGTAGTTACTCACGACATAAGTCCCTGATTTCCCATTAGCGTAGGCGATCCCCAATTTCTTACTTGATTTCCAAACCACTTGAGTGAAATGTCCTACAATAATTAAATTTTAATTATTAATTAAAACATTTTAAAATTTAAATGTTTTTTTTTGAAATTTTACCTGTCCCTGGTTGATGATTGATGTTGGACCAATTAAAATCCTTGATTTCATTGTACCAATTATTCGTAGCCTCTGTTCCATTCACTTTGTCTGCACTCGTCCAGAATACATTTTCACCTGTGGAATTAATTATTTTAATTACAATTAAAATAAATTTTACATTAAATACAATAAAAAAATATTATTTTACCAAAACCATTGGAACTATGTTCCATTTTATCTTCTTTTGCCAAATGATTAGCCCAATGTTGAGCCACCTCACAGAGCTAAGAAAAAAGATAATTACAAATTAAATAATTACACATTAAATTCAGTTAATTAATAACAATTACGTCATCATCCAATTTCAACGGGGGCACTCCATGTTTCTCCCGGGAATCATTATGGGCTTTTAAGGCATCCTTCAAGAATTCTTTACTGCTCGTTACTTTATCCTACAATATTTAATTGTAATTAAATATTTTACAAAAGAAAATTATTCTAATCAAAATACATGTTAACATATGTTTAATTGTGATTAGATAAATTAACATAATTTTTTTATCTATTTAATGTTGTCCTTGCATTTAATTTTAACTATAGTCTAGGACGTTCCCTGAATTAAAAGTATAAATAAATATTACATCACATTGCAATTTTTATTTGCAAAAGTGCAAATTCCATATCAAGTTAAATTGCATTTATCTTTATGTAAGCGATAGTCTACAACAATTAAAATTTTAATTGCAAACGATAATAATTTTGTTATTTAAATTTAAAATTCATTTTTGCGACATTTTAACGCCACTCGGGCTTTTATGTCCGTACAAGTTTAACCATGTACAACAGTTCTATTGTCGGGCTTGTAGGCAGGTTTAAAAGAATTAATTTAATTGCAATTAACCTTCTTAGCCTTAGACTGTCGTTCCTTGATGTCATCTTGGCCCTTATAAGTAGTCACATTCTTCCCTTCCGCCCCGGGTGGCTTAATCCCTTCAGTGATGGTCTGAACTTTTGTCTTTGTAGACGTGGAGCCATCCTCAAAATGATCCGTGATGGTCGTTGTAATAGTTTTGGTGGTACTTCCCTACAAAAGATGTTTAATTAAAAATTAAATTTAAAAAAATTAAATTTAACTTACATCAGCATTGTTAACTGTCTTGGTCTCCACTTGGGTATTACTCTTGATGGGTTTCTCGTCTGGCATGATGACAGTCCCAAATTGATCTTGACTAAATTGATGACGATGGAACCTGCAAAAAAAATGAACACCCGGATTGTGGTTGGTAAAAAAAAAGAATGAATTTGTTTTTTAGTTCATCCTCTCCTCAATTATTAAAATGCTTATCACTTTTTTATCTCCACATCACATGACCCTTATCTCCCCCTTTTTCTCGGTCTTTTTCAAGTCAAATTAATTTTTGTCCTTGCCTAGTGGGTTTGACCTGGGATTAAATGGGATTTAAGATAATAAAAATGGATGATGAATTGACCAAAAGAAATTTTGTTTCTTTTTTTTTAACTTGTACGCCGCTCAGTAGAATTAATTTCTCTAAATGCTCTATAGAGTATTTTTTATATCTAAAACCTTATAATTCGATAAAAAAAATTGTACAAATTTAAATATAAATGTGATGTAATTTAAAGTTTAGCTTTGAAATTTTTTTAAATGGACTAGAAAAAATCAAAGTACCTGTCACATTGAAGAATAGGACACAAGTTGCCGTCCGTCACTTTCTCCGTTGAAAACATTGCACTGTGATACATTTTAGTAGAAGGGAGACCACGAGGGAATCAAATTTTTTTTTAATCTGCAATTAAACTAAATTTTTAAATCAAATTCACACAATTAAACCTCCAAACAGATGCTCAAATTGTGGCCACAAAGTAGAAATGATTTTTTTTGCAATGAGAAAAGCGAGAGAGAAACTTTTGCTTTTTAGTGAGGAATTTCCCATTTATAACTAAAGTCCCATGAACTGTAGAGGGAAATGAACGGAACCATTGATTTTTTCCAAGTCTCAACTCACGCGATCCCCCCATTTAACATTCCAATAAAGAGTCTCAGTTTAATTCAGAAAACTTTACTTTTACAGAGGAATGTGATTTAAAATAACAAAGCTAAACTTAATTAATCTAATTTTAACTTACTTGCCTGAACTTAAGAGTAGTCCATGAATGCTAACTCTATCGACAGCACTGGCGTCTGTACAGTAAAACGAAGTGAGTGGCGTCGTAGTAAATAAAATTTTCCAATGGAAATGAAGAGTAGAGCAAAATAAAATAAAAATTAAATGGGAGACTAATTTGTCATCATTTTAACGACGGAATTTAACCCTTCATTTTTATAGACAATTTATAGATGATGACTAATAACATTCATGGAGGAAAGAAACAAGACAGTTAAAAGTTAAACTCCAAATGAAATGGATAGTAAATAAGAAAAAAAAACATTGGAAAGGGAAGGCATCAATTATCAATGCAGACGGAATTGGATCGATGGCAATTTATGTTGTGTGTGATGTAGCTGTATTGGTCTATACAAATATTTTTTTGACTACATAAAATGTGGGTTAGGTTAGGGAGAGGAAGTGAAGCAATCAAAAAATGACAAGACTGTCAATGACACCGCCGACCTCAATTCACCTTTTGTTCCTGTCCAGACTGTCATGCTCTTGAGACACATGACTCTGTTTTTTTATGTGGAACGGAAGTTGCTTCACAAATTCGAGTGTAGGTGAAGGTACAAAAAGAGGGTTTTTTATGGTGAATTTGATAAATAAATTGATTTTGTTGTTTATGGAGAGTGGAGGTAGTCAAGGATTAAACTTTTGGGGATTTTCTGATTTAAATTGTTGTAAATTCTACTTAAATTTGTCACTTTTTTATTAACTTGGACGACGTTCAGTCAGTATGTAGACTTTTTTCGAAATTTTTATGTGTAGGTGAGTGATCCTTCTTTATTCTTTGAATTGAAAGTACAATTAATTAAAGTGAAAAACTTAATTGTCTTTAAGAATTCACTAAAAACTTTGAATTTCACAGTAAACACAAATTATTCTTTGTGCACTTGAATAATAGATGACGAGATTTAAGAAGTAATATTTTGCGTCTGCATAATATCGTGGCTTCCATTACAAAAATGGTTGCCAATATGAATAAAACTATTCTCAATTTTGATTAACTTGTCTTTAACTCCCATTAAAACAGAGCCAAGTGATTGACTTACATTGTCAAAAAAATCGATGACATGTTCTGTATAGCCCTCAAACTGTTTTTCAACTCCCTTGTTTTGAATCCATTCACCAAATAATTGACTAAATGTTTTATTCCGGGGATCCTCACTCTCACTCATCACTTGCATGTCCCCTTCTTCTACTTGCCTTGTGGAAATTGAATGCGGATGACTTGTAATTAAATTTAAATTAATTAATAAATAAATTACACAGACAAATTTAACTGTATTGGCTAAATTCCCCATTTTACAATAAAACTGTATACTAAAATAAATACTAAACCTCAAAACTGGCCAGTACTGTCCCTCTACTATTTGTAAAATGCAAAATTTTTAATGCATTTCATTGAGGAGTATTTAAATAATATTTAATTTAATTTTTAAAAATATTATTTAATCATTTCTATTGTCAACAAAAGTTGAGGATGACCTTGGAAAAATTAAGAATGCGTCAAGACACGGCTCTGTGACCACAGACAGTTGTATGATTTAATTTAATGCTGTAACCATTTAAATTTACTCAACTTTGTCCTCTTTTTCTTGTCATTGTCCAACTAATTTTAATTTTTACTTTAATTAAGTGTTTAAATTCATTTAAATGTGTTGAATGTTTTTTTAAATTTGTCATTGGCATAAATTGTAATGCAGTTTTGTGGTTTTTTTAAATGTCAAATTATTATGTTTAATTTGTAAGACGGTCAAGGAGAAATAATTTGGAATTTTAATTACGAAATTAGGGCAGTATTAATTTCGGAGAAATAAATTAAATAAATTTTTTATTAAAATTAGGTTAAAATTTGTCCTAATTAAAAAAGTTTATAAAAATCAAAGTCACTTGGAGAAATGTTTTTATTTGTAAAAATTGAACAGTTGCAATTCATAAATAAATTCTTTTTAATTTTTTTGTCATTTAAAATTAATAAAGTGGAGTAGAAAATAATTTGGTCATCTTAATTTTAAATTAAGATGAAAGGAATTAAAATAATTGTCGTAAATTTGATTCTTCATTTCGACTCTTTTATTTGTGAAGAAATTCATGCGAATTATTCTTTAACTGATAATGTTGAGTTTACTAAAGGGAATTACGTGCCCAAGCAAATGGCTGTGAGTTTAATTGATATTTAAATAAAATTATTTAACTTAAACGCCATTCCGCATTTTTTCATTATTGTGGGTTACAAAGGTAATTAAGGTTCAATCTTATCTATAAATTCGGTAGGACAAATTAACGACCAAAACGGACTGGATCGCCAAATTAATTGATCGCCACAATGTCCTCCGTCAACGTCACAACTCACCGAGACTTAAATTTAATTACACGGTAAAATTCATAATTAAAAAAGTCATCAAAATTAAAAACATTTAAACTTTTAAAAAAGCTCTGCCTAATAAGTCAAGCCTGGGCGGATCATTTAGCCTCAACAAAGTCATGGGGTCACAATCATGTGGTTCTAAATAAATATCATTTGGGTGAGAATATTGCCCGCTTCTCTCAAATTGGAGTGATCAAACCAGTCAATGCCTCGACCTCTGTTGACCTTTGGTACAATGAAATAAAAGATTATAATTACAAAACTGGTCAAGCAAATTCTTATGGACGACCTGTTGGTAAATTGAATAATAAAATAATTTAATTTTAATTTTAATTTAATTACTATTAAATTAATTAAGGTCATTTTACTCAATTGGTGTGGCGCTCAACATTGGAGATTGGAGCTGCTATGGCCATTCGGAAAGAAAATAATAAAAATTTTGTCTACGTTGTCGCTAATTATTACGAACAGGGGAATCGCATTGGCAAACATGTGCAAAATGTTTTGCCACCAACGCGGAAACGTCCAAAGAATTAATTACAATTAAATGAATTAAATTGGCAAAAAAATATATTTGAATAAAAAACAGTTTAATTTATGCAATTCGACTTGGTTTTGGTACATTTTGTAAATATTGACCCCTCACATTACCAGGTGGTTGGTAATGGCAGACCACATAAATGTGTTTGGATTTATTTTTAAATTTGGCGCATCCCAATTTAGTTGTTTGTTTCCAAATCATTTGAGTGAAATAGTCCACATGATTTTTTGCCATTCTAGGATTGGCTCCACAGTATGAATCATTACCATAAGTGTAGAATCGTTCTTCATTGTACCATGCAAAAGTTGGCGAAATATAATTGGCATCTTTTCGGCCCACCGCCGCCCAAATATTCCTGCCAATTTCGTACCATGCTTTTCGAAACAAAACTGGTAATGTCAATCCTTCTGAAGCTCGACCTAAATAGTTGGCCCAGAATTGAGCTGTGGCGCTAAGCTTCAAATTTTAATTAATTAATTTTAATTTGATCTTGACCGCCATTTTATCGACTTACTTCATCGTCCAAGGTCAATGGAGGGACGTTGTGGAGACTGCGGAGATGATTGTGCTCGTCGACGATTTGTTTCAAGTATTCGGGAGATGTGGTGACAGGAGCCTGTTAATTTTAAAATGATTATTTAATTTTAATTACAATTTGACAAGATTCACCCTTTTCATGTCTTCAAATGTGTGAGAATCAGTTTCCCGTTTTAGCCTCTGAGATTCCGGGAGAATATCCGAGTGGGACAATTTCGGAAGGAATTTGTCAAGGGTGTAATCTGCAGGGATGCCATGGTAGTCGACGAATTCTTTATAAAATCCTTGGACACTTTTCAAAGTGAAGAGACAGGGGATGAGTTGTAAGAGAATTAAATGTTTCATTTTACTAAACTTGTAAAATAAAAATAAAGATGGAGTCTTTTATCGTGTTTATGAAACAACATTTAATTACAATTGCTAATTTTTATGAATGGGATTTTTAATTGTCAATTTAATTTTGTCTATTATTTTTTATGCAATAATGATAAAATTACAAAATGTCAATTAAAAATTAATGTCATAAATTGTACAACTTGAACGCCATTCAGTGTCTATGCTGCCATGTGCCACGCCGGGGAATGAGGGTTACACCCCTCCCAAATATATGGGGTATTTTAATTGACATTAATTAAATTGTAATTCACCAGCAACACAATTTATTTGACCTTAATACTAAACCTGACATAATATTTCAAAAATTAACTAAATTGAAAATTTTGCGGGCATCAAAGAGTATAGACGGGACCCAAGACTAAGACTTGTGATTCAATGGCGTCGATTGCCAACTGAAGTTTTGCAAATTCTCGTCAATACTTTCAAATTTATGTTTACTAAATCCACAAATAATAAATGTTTCAACTCCTCGTATAGCCTTGTCACAACAAATGTAATTTGTCCCCTTTTCAAATTCCACGGGTTGGGCTGAAGAGTCAAAAAATTATTATCATTTTTTCAAAATTATCCGTGTATGTCTTACATTTTAAATTAGTAAAGTTGGCATAAGCAAAATTGTGAGAATCCACGGGATAAGGGGGCAGTGGTATCCTTTCAGAAAGTGGGCGCCGCACATTTGATTAACATGTGCGGGACCATAGAGTTCTAAGATATACCACTGCCCCCTTTTGCTGTGGATTCTCACAATTAATTTGCTTGGGTTTTTTATCTCCATGAGGGTACGTTTCAACAATTTTGAGGAGCTCTGAACGTATCACTCTACATAACTGTGAACAATTAAAAATTTTAAATCAAATTAATTAAAAATAATTTTAATAAAATCTCGGTTACTTCTTCATCAATACTGATGGGCGGTCCGCCATGTTGTTCTCGAACTTGATTAGCCAGTTGAACTAATTTGGCTGAAAAAGCTTCTTTTGTGTCATTTTCAAAATCACTGTAGAATTCATAACCCGCAAAAGCGTCCTAATAATTAAAAAAAGTCAAAATTTAAATTTTGTTACACTTGAACGCCGTTCGGCATAAAATTCACAGAAATTGCGGGCACTGTTGGAGAGGTCTACGGTTCATTTTTGTTATTGGAAGTTTAATGTTAATGGCAATTTAATTAATTTAACTCACCAAATTATTCTCAGTCACAGGATAAGCCACAAAATCACAAAAACAGTAGGAAATAAATGAAATACAAAATAAAAACAAAATTAAATGCAAAGAAGCTCCACCAAATTTAAATTTAATTTCAATTTTCATGAAGGCCATGACTTGTAATTTTTGTCCATGTTTTTTTTAACTGAAAAAATAAACTAAGATTTACATCAAGAAAATAAAAAGTTAATAAAACAAAATAAACTTGATCCACTTTCAACAAATTGCTCATTGTTAAACTAACTACAATTAAGCAATTAAAAAAAGTTCATTCTACTGATGTGACGGCTCCTGGCAGTAACTTCCTTTGAAACCACATGGGTTGAATTACATTGAGAGAGAAAAGTGACGGAATATTTCCTTCCGGTTCATAATGACAAACTATGTAAACATGACCCTCAGAATTTCGGTGACCTGCCACTCCCACTTGACTCGTATTTTTCCATACAACTTGACTAAAGTGACCTGACCTGGATGAAGTTTCTTGAAAATGAAAGTGAAAGTCGGATATTTCATTGTACCAAGACAGGACAATTTCACTTGCATTTAAATATTTGTATAATTGGGAATTGTCAGGATCATTGACATTGACCTCTGGGTCAAGTTTGATGCCAACAGCAGCCCAAATATTTTCACCAATATTTTTGAAATGACTCTTAAATATCATTGGCCATTGTCGATGTTGTGACTTTTTCCCTAAATAAATTGCCCACCATTGGGCTGAAGTGGATAACTGTAAAAATAAATTATTTTTGAATATTTTAATTACAATTAAATTATTAATGAACCTTGTCATTTAAATGTAAAGGGGGAGCTCCATGAAGTTGACGAAGTTGATTGTGAGCGTGTACAATATTTTTTTGAAATGTCAATGGTGTCTCTATTTTAGCCTAATAATTATAGAGATATACTTAATTCATTTAAATGTGATTTAATTACAATTAAAATAATTTTTACAAATTTTGCGGGCACTGAATTTGAAGATACTTTCCAATCTTCATCTTTGAATGTTTCATACTTCTCATGAATAAAACCAGGGATGGTGAGTCCTAAAATGAAGGGACTGTACACTAAAAAAATGATAAAATAGTGAAACATCTTTACAATTTTAACTGCCTTGTCTATTTAACTTTTAATTGAAAATATTAATTTCTATTTAATTGTTTTCATAAACAATTCCTAGTTTTCATCGACAAATATTTACAAAAAAGTGACAGTAATTTCTCATCTGGCATCTAACTAAAAGTGCGATTCCTCATAAAAGTTGATTAAATTAAATGAGAGTGATTTAATGGACATTTTAAATTTAATTATGAATTGACCTTGTCATGCATCTTAAGTCAACTAAACCGCAAAACACACGTAGAATCACCACGTCTGGCCACACTGCAAGTTTCCTTGCCACTCAAAAGCGAAAAAACTGTAGAACGGCGTGCAAGTTAAACAAAAAAATGAATTTAATTCTAAAAATAATATTTCTCGTGCACTTAATTGTCATTCCAAATTCTAAAAAAAAATTTGGACAATTATTTACAATTAATTAATAATTGTCTACAATCACAATATAAAATTGAATGGACAAGTTATTAAATAGAAAATGAAGGACAATTAGACTATGACGAATAAAATTACATGACAAAATTAATATTTTACTTGTACCAAAAAAAAGTTTTTCATCTTCTTTCCTCTAAGGAATGTCCTCCATTTTCTAAATGGAGCACTTCAACTTATCCATAAGTGAATGACGGGATTAAGTTCAAGTGGAAGATGATGCAGAGTTGGGGCTGGAGATGAAGAGAAGGCGGGGAGCCACTTGAGAAAATGACAAACTCTGTGGGACATTTTCATTAGTAAGTCAATTGTTCTCTCTCTCTTAAAAGAAATAAACAAAATAATTTACCCTAATTTCCCCCATACTCTGCGTAGGCGAATTATGAAAAGAGTCCAAAATAATTAGTACACAAAATATATTTTACTGGACAATGGTGAACTAATCCTCTCTCTCAAATTTTATGAAACGAAAAATGACATCAAGGCTTCCATTTTTCTTGGGATTTGGGTGACGCAAATTAGTCATAATTAATTTAATTTATTTTTCCTCTCTATATAAACACATGACAGCCTCTTCATCTTTCTCATTCTTCCTTAAAATCTTTGTCTTGTTAGTTTTTATTTGTCATCTTTAATATCTTCAAACTTGTCATCCCCAAAATCTGGTTGAGAGTGGTCCTTGGCTAAAGTTTGTTTTTTTATTGAAGGGCAGTTTTGAGAATCAACAATTAAGGTAAAATTATTTTCAATTTCTATTTTATATTTTTCGGCGTCTCCACGCCGCTCTCAATATTTTTAAGCTTTTTGTTCAAAAATGAGTCGAAAGAGATATAGGCTGCATTGTGGGTAATAGAAGATTTAAGTTTGGAACAAGAAAGTTAATTACAGGTGACATGTAAACATGTAATTTTAAATGCATAAAACATGAAGCCATTTAGAAATGTAAGGTAGTTAATAGCTCCAGGTGTTTGCATAAAAATGAATATAAAATCTCATTATCCTTATCTTTCAACAACTCTCCTACTCTCTTTTGACTCTCTATTGACATCACAAAGGAAACAAGTGGCTCCACAAAATTTAAACTAGTTTAATTCTCTTCAAAAAAATATTTAACTGAAAAAATGGACTTTTCCCTTTTATTCATGTAAGAGACAATTTTATAAATTATTATAAAATTTAGTCAGTTATTGACATCGTGCCAATTATTTTTTTTTAATTTTATTATTTTCAATTTTAAATTTACAGTGAAATATTTTGAAAAGTATTTAAAAAAAGCCATCTCAAAATAAGTCACTTTCACTTGGATTCGAACCCTGGCTCTGGTCTTTGCCATTTAGTTTTCGTTTTCGGCAAAAATAAATTTTAAAAATGTGGAAAATAATAAGTCTCTGCTTATTCTCCCTCCAATTAAAATTCTCGCATCAATTTGTTGACTCAAAATGTGGAGAAGATCAAATTTGGGATTTGGGTCAATGTCTCCCATTGGCAAATGACACGGTGGAATTTAAATGTAAATCAAATTTACAATGTACAAAATCATCCCTTGGTCCCCTCTCTCATTGTAGTGCTGACACGGGTTTTTGTGAGTGTCACGACGATGAGAATCCAACAATTGGCTATGATGGGAAATGTTATTTGAAAAAACATTTACAAGATTTTTGTACAAGAACAGAAGAGTGTCAAGCCGGTGTTCACAAAAATGCCATTTGTTCTCCTCATGACTCATTCCTACCCCATGAACAAATTTGTTTGTGTCCACCAGAAAAAAGTTGTAAAAATCTCAACGACAATTGTAAGACAGACAAGGAGTGTCAAGATGGAATTAATCAATTTGCCATGTGTCAATTTCGTATTGGTGAAAATGTTTGTACATGTAAGGATGGCCATGTTTGTCAATTTGAGATTAATCACAATGAGGATGGTTTAGGGATTTGGGTCATTTTGGGAATCGTTTTGGGGATTTTAATTATTATTTTTATTTTTGTCATTATTATTGTCTGCATTGTGAGAAGGAGAAAAAGTAAATATTTTGTTTAGACTTTTTATTTTATTTTTATTTTTTTCTGACTTTGACGCCATTCTTAATATTTTCTGTGTTGTCACCGAAGTGCAGGTAAGAGATATGGAAATCGACTTAAGCTCGCTAGAATTGTTCAATTATTTTAATTAAATTATAATTTTTATCAATTTCAACCTCTCGCAATTAATTCAAAAATTAAAGTCACACTAAAAAATATTATCTTATATTTAACTCCAAGAGCGGAAGCGCATGCCAATTCGTCATAGGAAATGTCAAAAAAAAGCTATTGTCAATTTTTCCCAATTTCACTCACAACGTTCTCTTTATCTTTCATTGAATTTTTTGCTAGTCATGATAAGCGTCACCTCTCTCTCTTATCTTTGTGTGTGTGTGTGTCATTGCAAAATGTGAATTTATTTGCCTAAAATATTTTATCTCTCACCGTCAAACCTTGACTAAAAGAATCGTTTTGTTTTTTTTTGCAAATAAATTAAATATTCTTAAAATTAAACATTTACGAACTTTAAAGTTTAAACTTTGTAAATAAATTAAATTTGTTTAATTCTACACACACACACACAAAATTACAAGGGACTTTCCTTAAACATAAGCATGACTTTAATGTATTTGACAATGTCTCATGTATTTAATTTTTTATGCGGGGAGTTTTATCAACAAGATAAAAAAGAGAGAGAGAGAGACTACAGTAAAATTGAAGGTAATAATGATACTGAGAAAATTGGGAACATTTAATAGAGTAAACAAATGACTTTAATGAAAAAAGGATAGCTCATGTAATGAGAAATTATACAGTCATGAAGAGTACAAAGGGTTTGAACAAAAAAAAATGACATCAGCGATTGTACAGCCCTATTTAATATTTTAAGAGTGAGAGCATCCTCATAAATGTCCCGTCTTTTTATCTCGTCTGCCTCTCCCTCTCATCCTCCATGACGCCAGTTCTGTAAATTTTCATTCATTTGTAATTTTAACTCAAAGAGAGAGAAATTTTAATTTTTGGCTAAACTTCCACTTGCCAAAAAAATGAAGGGAATAGTTCTCCTAATTTTTATTGTGATCTCCACATTTTACGTACAAATTGAGAGTCGGGCCAAGCCGGATTGGGACGACGATGGATTTGATGAAATATCATTTAGTCAAAGTGAATCAAAAGAAAATAACTCACAACACCACCGTCAAGAATCAGCCCCAGCTCCCCCAATTTTACCTGTAGTCCCCGCAGTGACAAGTCAACCCATGGCTGGAGGTTCTCCCGAAGTCAAGGAACAGCCAAAAAAAATAATTCCAACTGCATCCGAACCTGAAGCAGAACCCGCTTCTGTACCCGGACCAAATTCAGATGTAAAGCAAGGACAAATGAGTATAACCAATTATGCTGGCTACAATGAGCCTTGCAATTCAGATGAGTACGGTCGTCATTGTGACGCAGCCAATGACATGATTTGTTCCCCCTCCACTCACACATGTGAGTGTGACCCGGCTGTGAATGCTGTTTATATAATGGGATTGAGAAAATGTTTGAAAATTGCCATTAAAACAACATCCTTTAATTGTGTGGCCAATGAGCAATGTCACAGAGGGTCAATGGGTCCTTACTCAGAGTGTAATATGGAGACGATGAGATGTCAATGTCTTCAATCATTTGGTGATGTGGGTCACACGGAGGTGATTCAACATGAGGAGAGATGTTATTTGAGGAAAAGATTGGGAGAGTATTGTGAAGATGATGTCAGTTGTGATGTCTCTATTGAGGGGAAGGCTGTCTGTACTCACAAGCCAACAGATCCAAACGGTCCACCTGCTCCTCATGTCATCACCGGCTCTAAAATGTGCTTGTGTGACAATGCCTATGTTTTTGACAATAGCAGCAATGGCAACTTGAGGGAGTGTATGCTCAAGGGGACTGATGAGAGTAGCCCTTGTGTTGCTAATATTCAGTGTACAACCAACATGGGTTAGTCCATTTACAAATCATCTGCAGTTTTTCTTTTACAATGAAAATTTACTCAAGTGGCGTTCAAGTCTGACAAAAAATTTATTTTATTTTTTGTAGGTCCTTTGTCTCGATGCAACCAGGGACAGTGTCAATGTGAGGATGTGGTGGCCTATAAAAGTGAGACTGTGTTTCACAAGGAATACTGCTACATTAAATTGGACTTGAATGACCCCTGTGACTCGGATGTTCAGTGTCAAGCGGGAATTCATTCTAATGCTGTTTGTGCTAAACATGACTCTTATTTACCTCATGAAAAGGTTTGATTTTAATTAGGATTGTAATTTGTAATAAATTAATTATTGAACTATTGAATATTTAAATAACGTTTAATTTTAATTTTAAAGGTGTGTCGATGTCCAGAAGGAAAAAGTTGTACAGGGAAGGGAGGGGCTACTACAGTGGTTTCATCTGTAAATTTATTCATGTTGGCTGTAGTAGCAACTAAAGTTTTACTGTAAAAATATTTAAATTGTTAAATTTAATTGTGTCCCTTATTTTTATTTATTTTTTGTTTGTATTTTCTCTCTCTTTGTATGAGTTTTATTTTTCCCAGCTAAATATGGATTTCTCTGTGTGTGTGTTAATTATATTTTAATGAATGATTTAAATTTTTGTCCATCTCTTATGTACTGCCATTAAAACTACCATTAAAGGATGGACGCTCACTATTAAAAAAAATAGTGTGGAATTTGGTCTTGATTTTTTTTAATTTAATGTGAGGCACATTAAATTATTTTAATTCTCTTCAAGTGTGAACCTTGTTCCACTTGCACGCCGTTTGATGATAATTATCAAGGTACGCAAAAATGCATGGGGAGAGCAAGATTTTGGTAATGGGTCGGTGCCATCTGAGTAATAAAAAGTGAAGTTAAAATCCTCTTTAAATCAAATTACAATTAACTTTAACTTGGTAGCGCTCCATGTCTCTGATAAATTATCAGTCCTTTCCATTAACAAATGATTAAAAATTTACAATACAATTTCTATACACTGGAGATTTCAGTGATTATTGTATTGACCTCAAGTCATTGACTTTTGCAATTTTTGTCTTACAAAGTAAGACAAAAAAAACAAAACAATGGAAAATAATTTAATTGTACATTTAACATTTTAAAAAAAGTTTAATTTTTTCTGCGTTGCAAAAGATGACACACAGAGTTGAAAGGTGTCTGTGGGTACAGAGAGTTCAAAAAAATATTCCATTACGAGACAATGATGGAAATGGGAAAAAACATGTGCGGTTTCGTAAGCAATGACAAGAGAGCGGAGTCCAGTCTCTTTGTGGACATGTTGCACCCACAATAAAAACTTGCTTAATCTGGATTTTACGAGTCTCAAATTTACTTTTAACATCCTTTATATTCTCTCCGTATTTTTTAAACTCTGATTATTTCAACTGAAATAGAAACCAGTTATCGTTAATTTTAACTACTAGTTACCTTACGCCATGATTTTTTAGCAATTTTTCATACAAGTGGCGTCCAAGTCATACAAAAAAGTAAATTAAAAATGTTCCAATTGTATTTGTCAGAGTTGTATGGAAAGGGATGAATGAAAGATAAGGAAAAAAATCGTTTTTTTTGGACAGTTCAGGTGACAATCCCTTGCACACAAATCAATTGTAAAGACCTCCCCTCTTTGTAGTCAAAAGTAAGCAAAGGTTAGGCGAAAAAAAAGTTTTTTATGTCAACTTGTCACTCCACATCACGTGTTGGACAAAAGACTCAAATCTCCATTAATTTATTTTATTCTCTCACAAGTCACAATTCACAAAAAACTTGAGCGGGAACAACAACAATTCCTTCCTGTTGGTTCTTCATTGGTGACAAATGAACAAACGTCAAAGTACTCTGGAAATATTTTTCCCCTTTTTTTTAAATGAGGAAGTTTTGTGGTATCTAAATTTGTAATTAAATAAATTAATTTTTGTTTGATGAGGTTCAAGAAAAACAAGGCAATGTCCCATAAATATTTAAATATACATTTTTGTTCTGAAAAGAAAAAATAACAAACGTGTTCGTTTTATTTCCTGTAAAATAAATAAAACCGCTGTTCATTTCCCATGTTAAATTGACAGTCTCCCTCCGGCTCATTAATGACGTCAGTGTCTTTTGCTGAGAGAGGATGAGGTGAATGAAAAATAATTATGTAGAAATATTCAGTCATTATTTTATTGTCTATTTTTCCTAACTCAAACCAACTTCTATTGTCAGGCCAAAGTAGAGGGAATAGACTCACTGAGTAGGAGGGGGGAGACAATGTGGCTTTTTTATTCTTTTAATTACAATTATATGCATGCAATTCTGTGCAAAAACTATTTTTTTTTGCACATACATAGACAATTCTGCACTCTCAGTACTAATAAAAGTGTCGTTGCCTTTTCACAAAAGAAATGGCCAGTGCAATTGTCTCCAATAGTCTCATTTATACAGAGAGAGTACATAATCTCAATTAAATGTTCCAAAACTTAAGTTGGCAGTGAATTTTTTTTAAAATTATTATTTTCTAAATAATTGACATGGACTAAATTGACAATACCAGAAAAACCAGGAGAAAGGTAAAAAAAAACTATTTTTGTCACTTGAACGCCTCTCGTATAATTTTCAGACCTTTCTCTCCCCATTACAGGTTCTACTTTGCAAATAACTGGCTTGTAACTGAAGGAAAAGTTAATTAGAGGTTAAAAAGAACTAGCTAAAATTCAGCAAGATAGAGTGAAAATGTATCAAAGTAATATCTTCATAAAATATCCTACAACTCAAATCCTGTACTATTTTTTCATGATACATGACTTGTATTATTTACCTTAGCATTCTCAGCTAACCAAATAACAAGTCTAAGTTGAGAGGAGAGTCCTCGTTGTCGTTACATGATGAAAAATGGTTGACAGTGACGAAATATGTGGACAGTACGTTGTATGTTATGTGTAGTTATTGTAGATAAAATATAATAATAGAATTAAATACAAAAAAATATAACATCTTAGTCTCTCCTCATCCTCATTCCTCATTCAATCCACAAGGAAAAATTTACCAAAATTTAATTGTGAGTTTTTTATTATTTAAAAACAAAATTTTTACAAAAATAATTGAATTGTATTTTCAACTAAGAAATTCAATTTTAATTATTTAAAAAAAATAAAAGAGGAGTGCTATTTTAGTGCGTGCGTAAGTGAAAAATTTAAGTATTTTTTTTATAATCCACACAGGCCAATCTCATGGCCCCTGCCGTCGTCGTCAGAATGTCTAAGAAATCAAAAATCTTTTTTTCTATTAGAAAATAAATCAAAATGAGTCAAGTATAAAAGTATTCAAAAAAAAAGTTTATGGGGAGAGAGAGAGAGATGATATAGACACAGAAAGATATGGACTAAAACCAACAAGTTCATGTCACTCCTTGTCAATTGACAACTGTCAACTTTGTTATATATATCTGAAAAAAGAGAATTCAGATTAGTTTTTTTTCTTTGGCCCACACTGTACACTGTACTAAGAGAGAGAGTGTACACGCAATAGGAGAAGAGACGCAGTATAAACATTTTTAGTTATAAGACATTTTGTGTGACACTTTTTGTCCTTAATTCCGTCTGTGTCTGTTATGGGTCGGTTGGTCCAGGTCCCGTGCCTCTTTGGCCTTTTTACGCACAATCTGTGTATATTGTACACATGTAGGAATTTTTTTTTGGGAGAGAGAAATAATATTATATAATACACTTGGGCCCACTATAGGGACAGGGGAAGGGGGAGGAGACTGTAGATTCTTCTGGTGGAATGTATCAAGTGACCAAATTCTTTATTGATATCTCCCACGGTTCATTTACTCTATTCTCTAATGTCTCTTCATGCCCAGAAATATTTGTCATATTTTCAACGCCATTAACTTGTAAAATACTCCATATTTACTCTCTCTCTCTCTCTCTCTCTCTCTCTCTCGAAAGAAATGAAGATTTATCAATCTTTAGGCCCTTTGCGCTTTATTCTAAATTAACTACGTTTTTTTTAATGGTGGTCTATCAATGAATAATATTTTACTTTTTTTTAATAATGCTAAAATTAATTTGATTCTTTTTTTTTAATAGTTTGAATAGGCTTTTTATGATTATTTTACATTTTTTTAAAAATCTTCATAATTTCAACGCCGTTCACATTAATATTCAGCTTAAGTGCCTATGTGCAGTCCTAAGCGAGTTCTCATTGTTCTTTTCTGGTCAAAAAAAAATTGTGAGTCTTTGACGCCGTTCAGTTAAATTTACACTGAAAGACACACAACTTCTTGTTGTTTTGATTAGCTGTGACTCAAAAATAGTGAAATTTAATCGTTTTAAAATGATTCTAAAAAAATATAAATGTAAATGAAAATAGAAATGACGCAATGACCAGTTGAATCTTAGACACTTGTTTTGTATTATGTTGGAAAAATAGAACTTGTAGGGAAATTCTGAGTTGTTATTTGTATTTGATTAGTCCTCATGTTTGTCACACATGTCAGAGAGAGAGAAAAAAAGAGAGAGCCCAAATTTTTGAATCTTGAGAATATCTATAGCCAAATTTACATGTAAATATCATCATGGCATTGGTCCTCCAGAGAGAGAGAGAGAGAGAGAGAGATGAGATAAGAAAGAGATTAAATATTATATATACACACAATACAGGGAGTAAAATTTATAAGGGAGAGAGAGAGATGAGTGAACTTTTATTGAATGTTTTTGTACGAGAATTATTGAAATACATACACAAAAACGATTCTACAGACAGCTTGGCACCTCCAGTCTCCAGTCCGCCGCAGCGTCTCTCTCAATCGGAATAAATTCAATTAAATTCTACAAACGCGTCTCAGTCCAATTTGAGTCCTTCACCTTATTAAACTTGCTCTCTCTCTCTCAAAACAAAAAAAAGACAATTATTAACATTCTTTTTTTATTTAAATCCACACATCTTAATTATCATTAGAGAGACAAGATCAACAAATATTTTAACAAAAATTTATCTCTCTCTCATTATTTTGTACAATTAAATTAAATAAACAAAAGCAATCATTATCATTTAGTGGGTTCACAAGGGAGACTTTAATTATCATCAAATATTGTAAAAGAGAGACACGGTGAAAAAAAACGAAACAAGAGACAAAAAAGTGAAAAAAAGACTTTTCTGAAAAAGTTTCAAACTTTAATTCAAAAAAGTTTAATTAAATATTCATCGAAATATTTAGTTTACTGTATTAAGTTGAGACTATATTTTCTAAAAAAAAACATAAAAAAATGTAAGCCATTTTAAAAGTATTTTTGATGAAATTAAAATTAGTTGGCCATTTGCAATCTTTCTAGAAAAATTTAATTTAGTTGAACGCCATCTAATTTCTTGGGTCATTGCGACATCACCAATTTTTTTAATAAATGTAGACACAAGGAAGTAAAATGTGATTGGTTAAAATAAAAATGAAAATAATTAAAATAATTTTGGTTTTTTTTAGATGTTGAGCGGAAGTGGATTGGTGGGTAGACTGAGCCGAATGTCCAGTGGGGAGCGATTGACGTGTCGAGTGTTGGCTTTGGTCCTGGTCCTGACGATTGTAGGGTGTAGCACAACATCCGTGGAGAGTTTTGTGGTGGGAAGTCGACCACTGAGTAAGAGATCCTTCTTTGACATTCAGTGTAAGGGTGTCTATGATAAAGGGATCTTTGCCAAGTTAGACCGTGTTTGTGACGACTGCTATAATTTGTACCGAGAACCTCAACTCCATGCTCTTTGCAGGTAAAACCCAACTTTCTTTTATCTTTCTCCCCCTCCCCAATTACACATCAACTACAAGCCTTTACATTATCAAAATAATATTTTTTGCTTACAAAAAAAACAATTTTTGCGGGGGTTTTACGGAAGAGGAAAAAGAGCTTAAATTTGAAGGGGGGAATTAATTAAACAGAGACACAAGACCACATCAAAGATTAAAAACCTCTTTTTGGGGGGCTTCCATTTCTATTTGTGTTTCGTGACAATTTTACAGTTATAAATACAAATAAATTACTTTTTCCCTGTCCCTGCATGAACTCAAAGGAGTGAGAGCTTTGTCCTTGTCTTTCTTTGTAATTTTGTCCTTTAATTTCTTCTACCTGTTTTTGTTGTGGCTTTGAGAGTTTTGTCGTCAGTTTGAGGGTTTGATGTGTATCATTTTTATGTATTATAACAATTTAATTGGTCAATTAATCACAACTAATTAACTCCAGCTCTAAGAATGTATAAATTTTCTTTCTATCGTTGTGGAACAATTTTGAGGTATTTCGAGTAAACGGCGTTCAAGTTGAGCATAATTGTGGTGAAATTTTGTCGCGTAGGAAGAGAAAGAGAAAATTAAATTAAATTGAATTTTGATCCACATGAATTCAAAAAAAAAAGATTTAATTAATACCACATAATTAATTTTGCTTTTTTTTAATTAACACTAATTAAAAGAGAGAAAAAGGAGAAAAAAAAGTAAACTGACCTTGCGGTCTTCTATGAATTCTGAATTTGAGAAGCCAGGTCATGCGGTTGCATAAATAAATATGAATATCAATTTGTTGTGTAATACCCGGGTAAACATTGACTAGAGCTCCAACACAGTCGGGACTCATAAAATCTTTATCAGAGCTATAGGTCCCTCCTTTTTTTGTTTGCCTTGATAGGATTTTATTGGAAAAAATTTAACTCTCTCTTCTTTCCCCATGGACAAATATTAAAAAAATTAACATGAAAGAGACAGCTAGGGAGGGCAATTAGTTAATTAATGGCATGACCAAAGGGGGAAAAAAGTTAAAAAGTCTCATGTTTCATCATAATCATTTTGTTCTCATTTTAGAATTATTTTCTAGGTTAAAATACCCAAATATGTAAATTAAATTCACTTTCCATTTCTCCTAAAGGGCACCACTACTAATGAGCAAGCTTTTCTCAGGAACTTTCCCTGGCTGACTTTGAAGCTTACAAAATTTAGAATGGCGTCGTAGTCAATTTATATTATTCAAAATAAAATTTCTAAAACTAAATTAAGGCACATGAAAAAATATTTATGGGAAATTAGTTTTGTAAAATATTTATATGCATGTTTAGCTGTACCATGCTTGTCCCTTTTGATGTAAAAAAAATGTGAATAAAAATTGAGTGTCTATTTGTATGTGAAAATGTGAATGATTGTATTCCAGTCAAAAATGTTTTTCAACGTCCTTCTTTATGGGTTGCTTGGACGCCCTGACACTGACTGAGGAGGAGAAGGAGTACCAACAACTCGTTCTAGCCATTAATGCTGGCAACCCCATTGACCAATGAACACAATGAAAAAAATCTCACCATCACAGCTATACAATAAATCCACATTTTAATTACAATTAAAATACGCCACAACCACATTCATCGCCACCCACACCCTACACACCGCCCCCATTTGAAAAATAAGAAGCAGAGAAAACAAAGTCCACAAGCTTCATCTTTTTATTTTACACATAATCTCACCACCACCACCCAAACAAGCAGGAGTACTCATGCCAATTTGTGGAAATTGCACAAAAATTTTACAAGTCAAACATTTTGCAATATTTTCAAAAAGGGAAAATTTGCATGAGGTTAAAAACGTATTTATCAAAACCATCGTACACGGCCATTTTGACTCTCCAGTCCCCAAGTCCAGAGATGACAAAACTGCCAATTTTTATGCTTTAAACCGAACGAGAATTTCACTATCGGAGAGGAAGGACAGAAAGCGGGTTGAGAGGGAGATGAACAAAAGACATTGAAATCATTGAAACACATTTTGTTGACAATTTCCAAAAATTTTCTATTTTTTCATTTCCATTTTGATGTCACCTTACAAATGAAATAGGTAACCAAAAAAAAAATCTCCACAAATTTACATTTTTCATTCTCATTCACAAACAATTCATTAAATTTCAGCACTAGTATGAAGATTTAGCTTTGAAAATTTATTTTTTTTGATGATAATTAATTGAGGGAATTGTATTTTACAGATCAAATTGTTTTGGGTCAAAATATTTCAAGGGCTGCCTGGACGCCCTTCTTTTGAATGAAGAGGAAGGAAAGTATGACGAAATGATTGAGATTCTGGGCAAGAAATAAAAAAATCTTCACTCTCTTTCAACTATCAAAAACCCTCATTAAACTTTTACTTCTAATTACAATTCTCTCTTCAATTCAATTGGGATGGAAATTGTGTGTGTCATGAAATCAAAATGGAGGCCACTCTCTTATTTTTCTCTTTCTTTTGAGAGAAAAGTTTTTTTTTCGGCGTCTATCTCCTTCCTCCACTTTCACCCCATTGAGATTGAGGAACCATTCAAGTATTATAAAGAACGTCATTAATTTAATTTAATTAATTAAGATTGTATAGCCACTAACCAAAGTTGCCATTCTCTC
The DNA here is from genome assembly GCA_034700945.1 of Arrhopalites spinosus. Classification (NCBI taxonomy): domain Eukaryota; kingdom Metazoa; phylum Arthropoda; class Collembola; order Symphypleona; family Arrhopalitidae; genus Arrhopalites; species Arrhopalites spinosus. The sequence goes on from JAQIVZ010002249.1 coordinate 21,878, forward strand.
GAGAGTAGACTAGACATTCCATTAAGCGCCCCCTCCCCCCATTTTTTAATCTCATCCCCCACCCCTCCACCCATTTTATGTAAAACTCCCCACAGTCACTATTTTTTTAATTTTTATTTGTATTTTCTTTCTTTTTTTCAAAATGTTGACCAAAAAATGAAGCAAAGTTTAAAAAAATGTTTTGCTGCCAATGAGTGGCCCATTGCCATGAATGACAGTATTATTTTATTAATCATTTTTAATTAATTAAATATAAACTAAAAATTATTTTCAATTCTTTCACCATCAGTCGCAATCACACGCTTCCCCTTTCTTTACTTTTAATTTTAAATTTTGTTAAATTTTAGTTTGTAAAATTTTAAATTTATAATTTTAGTTTAATTGTTGATTTTTTATAGAAACATGTTAGAGGATTACAAGTGTTTAATTATTTTTTATGTTGTTTAAATGTTCTGGGTCAAGTTGAAAATGAGAAGAAGAGGAAAAGGGAAAAAAGAGGGATTGAAATTTATTTATTGGATAATTGAGTTTCATGATTAGAGTTTAATTGGGTAGAGAGTTAAGGGGGAGAAGGGGAAGCAATTAA
>JAQIVZ010002250.1:0-22460 GCA_034700945.1 Arrhopalites spinosus
ATTTCATAGGTTAATTGTGATGTATTCTTATTTTTAATTGTTTTGTCAGGCCAAAATGTTGCCCATTTTTATGAAAATTTACAATATGTAAATCATTTTATTAAAAAATACTATCAAGATTTCTTGGTGCATTTAGTAGTTAGAAAGTAAGCTTGGACTGTGGCACGACTTAATTATTCATAGTAATAATTAAAATATAAGGATGTCTTTTTCAAACAAGTTAAATGGACTGGAACCATGAACGCATCAAAAAATTGATGGAGGAATTTTTATATAGAAGTACTGGTGAGTGATATTTATAAAGAATGATATTTAATATTTCGTTTAGACGCTGGGATTGTCAAGAAGCAGCTCAGCGCCTGGACAGGATGGGATTTTCTTCCAGATGCTGGACTTTTACTCGTCAGTGTAACTACGACGGGACAATTATTTGTTCACGCGTGCTCAATGGAAATGGTGCTACCATCTGACATAACCGAATCCCAATTTTTTGAGTGCATGCACAATCTTTGTGAATATGGCGAAAATTTTCGGGACGAAAAATCTTGTCCCGTTCCGTCCCGAAACCCGTCCCGATCGGGACAGAACGAGATCATCCTGTTCTGAATGAAGCTCTATGGAATACATGTATAGATAAACTTGACACACGACATGCATTACAATTGTAATGCACGTTAATGTTCTACTTTATAGAAATTAGGTGCTAAATTGGTTTTAAAATGTTGGTTTTTTTCAAAAAACTAAAACACGCCACCAAAAAAACAAATAAATGATCTCATGCTATTTAACCTGTTGAGAGCACAAAGTTTTAAAGGTAATGAACGCCACATTACTATTTTGAATTTATTTTAATTCAAAGACGATCATTGGATTGGAATCGTGAACCTGTACAAAAAAGAGTCACGTGTTCATGTTATTAATTCACATAATTTTAATTTTACAAAATAATTGAAAATACTCGACGCCATCAGGAGTGTACAATGTCCGCATCACAATGATTATTTGACAGGCCAAAAATTGAGCAACGTTTTTTATCATAATCATAAAAATTATGTACATAATGTACATTTTATTGTTTAGCTCTGTATTCAGATGAATAGTTAATGTTGTATGTTGGTCCTACGAATCCATTGGTAATTTTGATTATTGTAAAATTTTCAAATATTTGTGTTACAAAAAAGTACAAAGTACAAAATTGATTTTCATGAGGTCATTGGCACACTTTTATGATGAGTAAATTTTGTTCAATCATTCAAAACTCCCATTCCAATTATAAAGCACAACAAAGAAAAACCCATAGAATCCAACAATTGACTAAAAAACTACCAATTGTCTCTACACATGTCCAAAATTATACGTCTGTCTGATAAAAAAATTATGGGGGTGAGATTGAAAATTGTAAGGTTTAAACTAGCCCGTAGGCCCGTGAATGATTGTCAGTGGAAGAAAGTGGCAATTTGTAATCTACAACAAATTCAATTTTACTCCATTTCTCCCACCTTTTTGCTAGTAAATATTTGTGCATTTTTTTTATTATTTTTTATGCAAGTTCACTTCTCATATGAGAGGCCAACACAATCCGAGTTAATTATTTTCATCATAAAAAGAAAAACTTTTTAATTATTTTCCACCATCTTTCTCCTCCAAATGGGGAAAGTGTTGACCCTAAAAAATTGTTGAAATTCTATTTCACAACAAGTCCAACTTGAATAGTGTTGACACGTGCCATAACCGTGGCTAAAAAAATCATAAAATGAATTTAAACTGTCTTTAAAATTTGGGCAGGTGAAATGAAAAATATTTAGAAGCGGTTGGGGTGTGGGATGGAAAAATTAAAATATTTTGTCCTGACTCTCATTGTGTCCCGCATCCTCACAACACCAACCACCCCAACTCCAATCTTAGTTCATGAAACCGCTCCTAATGGGAATAATACAACAACAGTGTCAACAAATACAACAAATTCTCAAGAAACTGGCCGGAGTCTCTTGTTCGATTTTTTAGCACTGAGAGTGACGGGTCTCGGTGGGGCCTTTTTTATTCGAGATGCCGTCGCCACGTATTTGGCAACTACAAACGCCTCCAAATTTGTATTTGAACTGAATGCAAGGCTCGGAATAACTGCTCTGACTTTTCGAAGAGTGGCAGATAATTGGGATAATTCTACAAGAACTAAACAATGGCTGGTGAATATTAGTGATGTGTTGGGAATCAGTGTCGCCATCGTTGGACTACTCTACACACCATATCTCATACTCAATTCATTAAGGTGCCTTGATGAATATAAACCTTTGGACAGGGAGTCCCCTTGTGGAACTCGCTTGAATGAAATTTTGGTCCTGAATGGTGAAATTGTGGCCCTTCTCAGTTCTTTCTTTTTCTTTTTTCGACCAGAATGGGGGACTTATTTAGCGAGTTCTCAGACTGCCTTCACTATTTTTTCTTATTTGTATCCCAAATATATGCCCTCATTTTTCCCTATTTGGACATTCAACTTTAAATTAATTAAAATAAAGAATTAAATTATTTTCCATTTCAATTTTCAACTTTATTGCTCCGTCATTTTTTCAAGATTTTTAAAACAAGTTGCAGAAAAAAGCAGGAGGAAGCATCTCAAGTTACTGTTTTTGTTAAAATTTGTTGGGTGAACATACGGGCAGGCTACTTTAGTTATTATAAATAAATTGATGAGGATCGTTTAAATTGACAAATGAGAGGTACTTTATTGGAAAATAAGGATAGTTGCGTAAAAAAATGACTACGTGAGTCAAGGCCTCAATAAATAGTTGCCATATTGTTATGTAATTAAATTCTCTGTTAAATAGAATCCCCTGCCTCGGGGAAAACGAGTTTTTATGAATCACATTCTGCTTTGTTTCACAATCGAGTCTGAGTCTACAAGAATCGATACAAATTGTACTTTTCGTTAAAAGGTTTTTCGTTCTTATTTAATGGAACCCTGTAATACATATTTGTCACATGAATGTAAATACATGAGATTTAATATGGGATCATGACCCCACGTCTAGAAAGTTTGAAAAACGAAATAAAAAATTATGGGAAAACCAATGGTTCAATTTTTGGCATTCTACGTGTATTCTGTATGGACAGAAAAAATATTTTGTGGATAAAATAAAATATTCAACGGGCATAAAAATTACAGCCATTTATGCGCAGGCACTTTTCTCTTTTGAAGATTAATAATAGCCATTCATTTCAAAAATTAAATTAACCAATTTTATTCATGGTCAAGTTCAAAGTTGGGAGGGTTTAAAAATTTTGAGAAAAAAATCATTTTTTTGCAGCATCGAATGATCGAACTCCATTTACCATTATCAAAATATATAATTTTTTATTATTTCTTTCCATTTTTTTAAACTATTCTCAATCACGTGCACAAAATCAATTCTCTAAAAAAAGAGTAGTTTTTTTTGTCCACAGGTACAGGTCTACAGAAATAAAATATTGCTCTTTTAAATCAAACTAAAATGTCAAATGGGCTTTAAAATATGGTAGCCATTTTCCACTTGCTTTTTTTACTTGAATTTAATCAGTTTAATTTACTTAAAGTTTAACGAAAAAATTGGGCATGGACAAAGTAGTGATCAAAATTTTATTGACGTCAAAACGTTTTTTTGAAACTAAAATATCTGCATAAGGTACGTACTGGGGCCGTATTCTCGTACATTTAACATTTCCTTAACATAACATTTCTCAAGTAGAAAATTTAACAGGGTGATACCATAATGTTAAAATTGGTATTCTTGAAGCAAATGGTACCATCATATTACGAGTCTCATGTAATGTCAATGTTATGTCAGATTTAACATTTTTTTCCTTGAAATGAAAGTGCGAATTTTGAAGTTCAAAGAATTTTTTTTGATTGTAAAGTCAATCAAAATGGAAAAATCAAGTTTAAATAGTGTCAGTGACGGTAAAAGAGCTTCAAAAAAGAGTCCAAATTTTAGTCAAATTGAGCTCACGAGTTTGGTTCATTCTGTAGATGAAGTTTACACGGAATTGAATTCAAAATTTACTCAAAAAATCACAGCAGAATACAAGCAAAATTTGTGGACTGTCATTACGAATAAATAAAGTTTATCTTGATCATTTTATGTCAAATATTTAATTTCAATGTACTTTTATGACGTTAATATGTATGTAACTTTTGAACTTCTTATAGGTCAACGCCGTCTCAACAACAAGTAGGACAGTGAACCAAATCAAAGAGAAGTTCACGAGTTTAAAAAGTAGAGTCAAACGTCAAGCTTCTACAATCATCAGAGAAAGGACAAAAACTAGCGGTGGCCAGCCAAAAGATGTGACCATGGACGATGTGGAGAAGTTGCTAGCTGATTTCATGACATTGTGGGAAATTAAAATTGTAAAACTAAATGGACTTCAAGCTCTCGTTGGGGTTGATGGAGGTTTTGACAGCTCCAGGACTACTCCAACAGCAACAACATCATCATCAGCAGGACGAGGAGGAATTATTTTATGTGATGATGATGTCGATCCTGACTTTTTGATGGAAACACCACCACCATCCGTTGGAATTAGAGATGTTGCGAACGAGGTAATAATAATGGCAATAAAATTTTAATGTTAATTTTGATCATAAATAATTGACCATATTTATGTCAAAAACACATCAAATATATGACTTGTTTTGTCGTTTTTAGCATTTGAATCCTTCATCAGGACCTGTGGATGTACTTAGTCGTATTCCATCATCATCATCAACAACAACTCCAACATATAAGAAGGTAAATAAAATCCTTTCGTCATATATTATGAAGTCATAATTCTAACAATCTTGATTTTAGAGACACCAAAGTGACTCAATTTATTTTGATGATGTTTCAAATTTGAAAAAATCAAGAATTGATGCTACAAATTCAATTGAAGAGAATATGTTTAATGTCCAAAAATACATTTTGAAAGAAATGAAGAATATGACTGCAGCATTGGAGGAGCTTGTCAAATTGAAGAAAATTAAGCTAGGTTTAGATCCATGTGAACTCCTGGATAACACTGTCATTTTAATGGACAATAGTGATATTTCTTAAATTATTGTTTTGTTTTTACACTTTGATATTCTCATGTATTAAAAAATGACATTCGGTTTTTAAAAATAATGTGAAATATGAATCCCAAATAGTTAATTATTATGTACTGTCAAATTAGCCAAAATTTTCACGTGAAATGTTGATTAATGAGATTTGTCCGAACTTCCTGACCTCGTACTAAAATTGCATCATCATTTAAAGGAAGTTGAGGTGGTTCATCCGGAAAAAGTGGAGCAATAAAATCATCATCAATTCTGAGTCGAAGACTTCGTCTCATATTGTGTAACACAGCTGCTGCTACTATTATTTTACATGCCTTTTCAGATTTATATTGTAAAATTCCTCCACTCTTGTCGAGACAACGAAAAACGGACTTCCAAAGACTAATACAGTTTTCAACTTTACTTCTAGGTTTTTTAAAGTGAAAATTGTATCTCTCTTCTTCTACTCTTGTTGTTGTTGCAATTGGAACCAATAACCAAGGTTCCAACGGATAACCTGAGTCACCCAAAAGCCACCCCTTAGGTGGATTTTCTAAAAATTGCTCTCTAATCCCTGAGTTTCTCCATATAAAAGAGTCATGGGCTGCTCCTGGCCACTTGACAATCAAATCGATAATGAAGATGTTGAAGTCACATATTATTTGTACGTTTATTCCATGACCTCCTTTTCTTGACACATACAGAGGCTCTTGACGGCCGGAAGGTCCTTTAGTACAAATTAAAGTGCCATCAATTACTCCAATTGTATTGGGCATTCTATACCGGCTGTAAAAATCAAATTTAACTCTGTTTACATGTTCTTCACTTGGAAAGATTATTGTATTCCTTGCATGTTGACATAAAATATTTGTGACTCTTGAAATGGATCGACTGACACAAGGCTGGGATATATTTTCAATATCACCAGCATCAATTTGGAAAGCTCCTTTAGCAAAAAAACTGTCAAAAATATTTCTCGTGTCAATGTGATGGAACTTTTAATTTTCAAAATAATGGATTTGGGAATAAGTATGTATAATTTAATTGTGAAAAATGTACCTCAATGCAGACAAAACTTGTGAATAGACGGGCAATGCATTATTGCGATTAGTAGGTCGTACAAGATCATCTTGACACATGTTTATTATTTGTAACAAAGGTTGTCTCGGAAATTTGTATCTTTTCACTAATTGTTCGTCATTAAAAATTTCAAGAGGATTGATTTTGTCTCTAAAAATTCTCTCGGCACGAAAAGCTCTTCTATATTCTTCTTCAATCAAAATAAACAGTTCTCCCATTGTGAATTATATGAAAAACAATACTAGCAATAATATTAATACGTATTATTGATATTTAGCACAGTTAAATGATAATTAAAGCTCAATTAAAATTAAATGTTATCGGTAACATTGGTTTATACCCTAGTCGGACCAGGGTATAAATTTAACATGAAATTTGACATAACATTGGATGTTATGTTACTGTTAACTCTTCGAGAATACCAACAATGTTAAATTAATGTTATGTCACGGGAAATGTCTGTTACGCCGCTGTTACGCGTACGAGAATACGGCCCCTGGCATATAAACTGATACTGGGTTGTTTAAATTTCAGCTACACTTGGGATGTTTTTTCATGCGAACTAGTTCAAAAATAGTGAAGTTGATGGTGAGCTTTTTGTCAAAAGGCCCAATTTTGACTCTTGAAGCCAAATCTGAGTCTACCCATTAAACACAAATGGATTCCTCAAAAATCGCCTTAAGACTAACTTTCCACTCAATAAAATTCGGGATGGTAGGAGAAAAGAATTGAACTATAGTTTCATTTTGAAGGATTTGCGGGTAAGAATCAGCAAAGTTTCAAAATGTTGTTGACACCATCTCACATCTCCATGACTTTCATACCATTCAAATGGGGTCACACTTTTTGTACCCTCCTATTCGTCTGGAATGAAGAGACAAAATGTCCAGAAATAACGTCACGTTGGCGATATTCGGCTTGGATTTGCAGCATGATGGTCGTTGCCTCCTCCCTGATTATAAATCAAATCCGCATGCATGAACTCTACAAGTAAAATTAGCCTGAAGAAAATATTCACAAAATATTTACATTGCTGTACTACTCCTTCTGCGCCGTCGCTTGCTTGGGATTTCAAACGTGTGTCATGGTACACCGACCAGAAGTTCCGCTATTGTACAAACAATGGATCCACTTTATCTCCAATTTCGATGGTAATTTCCTTTCAATTCATTTTCATTTATTTTATTAAATTCCCGCCTTTGTTCATTGTTATTTAGAGAGGTACACAGGAAACTCAAAATCTCTCGCGGGTCGCGGCCCGCGGAAACACAATGGAAAATTTTCAAAAGAAAGAGTGGCCGACTTTTCACATACAGTGCAATCGGGAATTGACCTCTGGCGGTGTTGTGGGACAGCAAATTACTACGCCTGCATGATACTCGTTATGACGGCGCCTAAGATAGCATTTTCGGAACCAAATATGGCGACGTTACTATTCAAATTGGAAACGACCCAAATATTGTCGCTGGAGGATTTTGTGAAAACTTGCATCTCTGCTGTTTTCCTAACTTACTGGGTGGTCACCATATTGACAAATATTCATCTCGTTTTCTATTTTGGCGCCACCGTCGTTCTCATCACCAAGCGGACACTGGAACAGCTTCAGTAAGTTTAGTAACTTGTCATATATTTTAGCGAGATGGTTTTTATGCCGTTTTTATAAAATATTTCATGTGGCATATGCCATCTATTTGACCCCTTTTATTTTTATAGACCAGGGAAGCCACCCTCAAAGTATTGGACACGATCAAGCTTGCGAAGCTGTGGAGGATTTGTGAAATGTCAGAGGGAGCTGAGTATTCTAATGGGGTGGAGTAGATTCATCTTGTCCACTTTATTTTTGGTGGCTCATGTGTCCACAATGACCAACTTGGTTCTGGAACTTTTTATGGTGGTCAAAGTTCCCACAATGCATTCAAAGCTGTCGATGAGTTTCTCATTTTGGGGTAAAATGGTCATTTATTTCACTACAGTGACAATGGGAGCGAGCGCATTTGAAGTGTCTCAAAATATTTTGGAGACTTGGAGGAATGACCAGAAGAAAAATCGAAATGTTTTTGGGAAACAACTGAAAGCCATGACACCAACCAAATTTTATATTGGGTCAATGTTTTATGTTGACAGGTCATTCGTCATTGGTGGAGCTCAATTTGTGTTTGATCAAACCATTAGCCTTCTTGTGGGCTACTCGTAACATATTTTAGTGTAGGTGGAGTCAAAGTCCGAAGCTCTCCAACGAACCTTAGATTGGAGAGCCTTGGTTAAGTCATTGTGTAAGCTTTACTTGTTGTAATTAACATATTAAATATTTAATATTTACAAAAATAAATGGCCAAAATGTCTTAACAACATTAAAGTACATTACTGGCTATCTTAAAAAATTCCGGCCTAAAATGGCAATTTAAATAAACTTGAAATTTTCTAATGCATTAAAACTTTTAATTAAGTTACTTACATTCAGTGTCTTTTTTGTACAGAAAAAAAATTTCAAAAAACACAAGGCGTTAAGTGTGGTGTCTTTTAAGTTGGTTCGCAGCTTACTACAAAACCAATCAGCAAAAGCCATTTTTTTGCCATTTTTTAGCTGCTCGAATAATTATTTAGCTACTGAAATAATAACGAGCACCCATTTAGCTGGAAAAAAAGCATTTTAGCTGGCTATTTTCACTCGTTTAGCAGGCACCAACATTCACAGCCCAAAATTTAGTGAATTTTTAAGTATTTTTAGTTGAGTTTTTAATATTTTTAGTGGTGAAAACATATTACCCCAAAACAAGGTCATGTCTTTGCTGAAAAAATAGTCAAAAATGCTTTCAAAAACTACAAATAAAATAACCCAAAAAGCCGGGTTTTTAACTACTTAAAAACCGGTTTTTCGATTAACCGGTTAATCGGTTTCCAACCCCTAATTAAAACACCTCCGAAAATGAACTTCAACGACGACTCCACATTCACAAGTCAAAGCACAAAGCGACGGTTAATTAACGCGCTGACAAAGCCAAAAATGTAACTTTAATTGGTATCCGGTTCATCCTCAATATCATGAAATGCAAAATGCAATGCTTTCAAACTCTCATTTTACAGTCGTAACCCACATCAATATTTCACACCCCCCCCCCCCCTCAACCTAATTGTGCAAGTATGAATTCTTTTTGACACTCGAAAACTGTTAATTAAAATAAAAGACTAGAGTTGGTTACAAAATTTAAATATGCATCAAAATGGAAATCTACGTTGCATGTTTGAAAATGAATGTCATTATTAAATCATGACCAATCTTTTGTCTTTTTTTTAAACACGAGATTTATTTTATTGTCATTAAACTGTCAACTTAATTAATTTGACATCATCATTTTTTCCCTTACTGCTCCACGCACTCATAAAACACAGGCTATATCCCCACTTGTAAATTATCACACTTTCAATTTTCAAACACGTTTTTTGGTCTCAAAATAAATCGAATTTCAAGTTAAAAATATAATAGTATACAGTTAAATGTAAATTACAAAATTTTAACTGTTTTTACGAGTGCATTGACCCAGCTCGGTTTTTTAACGGGTTAAAATAAACTAATTAATTATTTTAATGTTGCATAAAAGGAGACACAAAGTGTTACGTAATTAAGTTAACTGTAATTAAGGTCCCTTGTCTTCAGGACAGTGAACCTACCCCAATATTTTTTTATGACAAGGCTATTCCTAGTTAAAACTAAAATATATTTTTTTCATTTCCTGACATTAACTATTTTAACCTCAATTTGGTCGAGATTACATAAAATTGTTATCAAATAAAATGAACATGAACCCCCGCCTCAAACTTTTTTCAACTTTCATTTTTTTTTCAATTTTTCATCAATTCAACTGCCAAACTTGACTAAACAAGATCAAAATTTGTGAAGGTGTTTAAATTTTAACTTGCCTTGAATCAGTGTTAACTTTTGTGAATTATTTTTCTTGCCAAAATTATTTAATTTTAAGTTGTGGGAAATTCAAAAAGTCAAATTATTTCAAAGCCTTATGTACAAAGGAAAAAAATTGTTCGTAAAATTGAAGGAAAAATTCAAGAAAACGCTACAAAATGCACAACAAAAATTATTTTACGAATCCCTTCATGCTCCTCTCAATGTTCGTTCGACTAGCTATCCTTGCTTTGATATCAAATATGGAGGCCAGTCAATTAGAAGAAAATAATTGTCAAGTTAATGTGATGGTAATCAGCTCATGTAAATAGGACAATTTAAAAGATGTTGTAGTAAGCTTAGGTTCATGGTATAAATTTTATAGCCAATGCTGAATGTGGTTTCCGTTGCTTTGGTTAAGGACTCTATATACTACAAGTACAAGTCCCCTCCTCTCTCTGCTTGTGCGGAGCTTCTATTTCCTATAGACTCCGCCCCCATCGTCCCTCAGGACTCATCACTTCTATTCAAGATTTCATCGACTACACTTCTCTAATTAAACTCTGTCCTCGGGTCTCTGTTTTATACTTTAATGATAATAAAGCTTTTATTGTGACTCGGTTTGAGTTCCAATTTTATTCACATATCATAACAGCTAAAATGGATTTAATTATTGTTTTGGATGAATCTGGCAGTATCAACTCAAGTGATTTCACTCTGGCCCTCCAATTTGTCAATAACATTTTTAATCACTTTAGTTCTAACAATTGAGAGTTTAGTAAAATCGCAAACTCTATTCAAAACTCTCTTCGCGAGGTGTAAGAAATCCTTGCGTCTATCATAATACATTAGACACTCTATGGCGGAGTAGAGTTTAAGTCGAGTTACAGATTTTATTAAACTTCCTAATATCCGTAAGGGTTACTTAACATTCTCTACTGATTGGCGCGAACATTTTAATTTAGACAACAATCTAAATCCTCACCAAGTACAACAAATTGTCACCAACACAATCCAAGCCAATGGTTCCACCGAGACACCCGCCGCCATTTTGCAAGCTGCCACCATGTTCAATTTGTCTCCATCACATTCAAATAATACCCGGGTAATGATAATCATCACGGATGGCGAGTCTCAAAAGAATTTAACTGAGGCCATCACCACCCTCAAGAAATTGGGCGTGGTGTCTTACGCTGTGGGGATTGGTCAAATTAATGAGAAGGAATTGCGGGAAATTGCACAAAATAATGTTTTTATTATTCAAAATTCTAATGAATTAAATTTACTTTATTCACAATTAACCAAAAATGTTTGTCAACAAGTTTAAGTGAGAAGTTGTGAAAAAATTAATTGTAATTTAAATTCTGTACAAAAACATTTACAAAAAATTGACTTTTACTTGGAAGAAATGCGTCAACTTAATTTAATGGTTCAACTTAATTCAAATTACCAGCAACAGGGGTCACCTGAGGTCACTCGTGTGTCACAGTGTAATGTGAAAATGGATTTGATAATTGTTTTGGATGAGTCGGGGAGTATTGAACCAATTGATTTTAATTTGGCTTTACAATTTGTCAAAAATATATTTAATTATTTTAATACACCAAATGTTCGTAAAAGTTATTTAACTTTTGATGAGATTACGCGCGTCCATTTTAATTTGGATAATAAATTAAGTCCACCCCAAATTCAAAATATTGTTCAACACACTCGACAACACAAAGGAGACAAATACTTTACAAGCCATTCAAACTAGTTTGAACCACTTTCAAGAATTTTCTACTTGGCGGGAGGTCACTAAGGTCATGCTTATTATTACAGATGTACGGAGTGACAAGAATGTCAGATTTGTTGTTAGAAACATGAGGAAGGCGGGAATTGTTTGTTTTGTAATTGGGATTGGGGATATTAATGAAGTTGAGTTAAATTTAATTGCAATGGGGGAGACGAATAATGTTTTTACTTTGGATAATTTCCATCAGTTGGACTCCATTTTTGCGAAATTGGTTCAAAATGTTTGCCATTTTGAAAAAAGTGAAAAAACGAAAGAATTTCATAAGGAGGGAAAACCAATTTTTAATTGTTATTTAGATTCTTTACAATTTCATTATGAAAAAATTTCATTTTATTTACAACAAATTCCTATTGTTAATTCCACTTGTAAAGAATAAAATTGTTAATTAATTTTTAGTTTTTTAAATAAATTCAGTAGTTTTATTTTTGATTTAAAATCAGTTTTAATTAATGACCGTCATTTTGACTTTGGTTATTAGAGACAGTAATATATTTACAGTGATCAAGATGATTTTAACTAAATTTCAAAATATTGAATTTAAAAATACCGCGGTTGAAAAATTGTTCTTTTCTTGTCGCTTGTAACATGTGCGAATTGTTATGTTTTTTTTATTTGCCTATTCGAGGGCTGAAGTGGTTCAAGTGGAAAACTAGTCACTCGGAACTAAAAATATTTGTCAACTCATTCAAAAATTCTCTCCTTCCTTTTGAATTCATTTTCGAACAGCTTTTTTCTGTAAATAATTTTTTGAATAGAGCGCGAAATCATTTTTAAATACAAAATTGTCTGTTTTTCCATACCAGTTGATTTATCTACAAGTCAAGCGCCAAAAAATGGCTCAACTGATAAAATATATTTTTTGCTTTGTTATAATTCTGCTTTATTTTTATGACACGCCAGTACACGGATTCGATCCCAGGCCCAAAATTTTATGCCCCAATTTCTATGAATTACTCAAGGATATCAATAATCGATTTTGTTTTGTCAATTTCATTCAACTTTACACTCCATTTCAATGTCCCCACCATCAGAAAATTCTTCCAGTGCTCTTCACCTTTATCGACGAAACCGTAGCGCTCAAATTAAATTCAACAAGACAAAATTTGAAATTAAGTTTAATGATGAATACCAAACATTTAAAGTGTTACGTTAATATTTATTTAATTTCTCCAATGTCGCCCACACTTTCACCCAAAGAATACCACGTCAAAAATTCAATTTTGCATGCCATTAAGTGGCACAATTTTTTGGGGGTCATTCAACGCCCACCAGAAGCCTATGGGGGTGTCAGTAGAAGAACTCTTGTGTACCCTAAACTAATTTTCATACTCACCAAAGCCAATCTTGAGTTGGCCAAACTCAGTAAAGTTTTGGGTCGTTCAGTGTACCAAATTAAATCACCAGTTTTTGTCCTCTTGATTGAGAACCCATCTATTTTTGAAACTGACCGCCAAAATGGGAAATTGAAATTAACCAATGATCATTCTGGAACGATTTCTAGTGGAATTGCCTTGTCATTTTATTCAACAATTAATTTAGAAATTAAATACTTGAAATTTAACATTAAAACTAATTTTCTCAATTCAATAATGGGCGCCTACGCTGAAATTACAAATGGCGGAAAAAATGTAATTTGGATTCTAGGGGGGAATAATCTCATGCAGCGAAATTTTCTCCATCCTGGATGTCCCTACAATCGAAAGAAACCGAAACCCATAGACTTTTCTATGGGTTTTTATCTTCTTTCAGCCCTAAACACGTCACTAGTGATGGGTCACGTGTTCACCACGTACGACTATCCTCATGGGCTACGGCCGCGGTCCATTGAAGTGGTGCAGCGTCAACAAGGATTTTATCCCACAAATAAAAGCCCGGCTTATAAATTCATCACTTCGAGTCAAGTCCATCAACTCAAGTCAACCTTTGACATTTTCATGACCCCGTTTGACCCCACCGTATGGCTTTTATTGGCTATTTCTCTGTTGGTTTTATCCTTTTTCCTGTCAGGATGCCTCCGCGTTTTTAGTGCGGCAAAGTTGGTTGAGTTTCCTCAAATCTACGTGTCAACATTATTCCTCATGGTGGCCATCACACTTGACCAGCACCACGAAAAGTTTCCGCGGTTATTTCAAATTAACCGCCAAACATCAAGAATATCTCACACAATATTTGGATTTTGGCTCCTCCTCAGTTTTATTTTGGGTAATTTTTACAGAGAAATAATTGAGTCGGACCATATAATTGGCTATCCTTATTTTACAAATTGGCGGGAATTGGACGAGTTAATTTTATCCAATATTAATTTGTACATTGCGATGCGGAGTAGCACATGCGAGAAGTTTGTTGAATTTCGTGAATTTGACGGCGGTCAATTTTCCAGTTTGTTGGGTAGATGTCTGTTACAATCATATTACAAAATTCAAGAATGCCGCTTCCTCAAAACAATAGACAAGCACATGGCATCCCTCCAAAACATTTGTTACTTAGCGTGCCCTCTAACGGTGGACAATGTTGATTGGATTTATTGCAAAAGTAATTTTGAAATTTGCAAATCATTGGCACATTTTCAACTTTTATTAGAAAATTTATTGAAAATTAAATTGGCATGTCATGATAATCTTGAGGGAATAATTTTAAAAGAGTCAAAAATCAAGAAAAAAAGTTTCGCTGTAGTGACGCTAGAGGAGGATTTTGAGGCCAATTGGAATGTATTTAAACAAGCTATGAACCGGAAACCACAATTCAAATTTTCACATAATTGGGAAGAGCAAGATGAATTTATGCGAATAACAGAAGGCTACGTCATCACACAAGCCGATGAATCCCTTGATGGTCTTGTCATGAAAAGAATGGAGATGGCGTTGAGTTCGGGGATTTATTTTTTATGGGAGAAATGGGCTAAGATACGATTTGCGCTTAATCAAAAGAGTGGGAATTTTAAATTGAAGGAAGTGAAAGCTTTGTCTTTGGATGGTTCGGATGTACACATGATTTTTTATTTGGTGGGACTGGCCGCCATTTTTAGTGTGGTTTATTTTATTACAGAATTTATTTGGTATTATTTCACTTCTTTTTGTCTACTCTGTACAAACTAAAAACACTTAATTTAGGCGAGACTGTACTCAACCATGAGAGTGCATTTTGATTACAGTTACACTTTTAAATGCCTTGTAAAAAATAGTTAATTATCTCTTAATTACACTTGTGCCAGAAAATGGGACATGGATTGTCCTCAGCTTTGCATATGACACATTTGGGAATAAATTGATATTTTTATCATTACTAAATTGTCCCTCTTTAATGGCCATCTCCTACTACTTACTAGTAATCAATTTTTAACTGTCTTTTTGTTACCCGTACAAAAATTGGTCTCGAAAAATCACCAAAACTGTACAGGTCCCCCGATTCGGATTAGTTTTTAGAAAAAAAATTTTGTACGGCCCCTCATTTTTGTCATTGATTTGGTAATTTGACCAAAATGACTCACTCGACCAAATGAAGCAATCCCCAATTATTTTAATGTCCCCACAAGTTGATTATACACAAAATGAAATAAGACAGTTAATTAAAAATCATGCCCAACAATTTTATTTTCTTTTTTCGGAACCAAAATTTTGTCATTTCTCACTTGGCCATTTTAACATGGTGTGATATCACCAAATAAGAGTTTTTAGAATAATAGCAATAATTTTTAAAAAAACGTAGTTCAAAATGTTGACTAAAAAAGAATTTCATCAAAATTTAAAACTTATTCAATTTACGTCCCTCTGTAATTTCATCCCAATTCATGTTGACATGAAGAAGGGCGAGATTGGAAAACAAAATTCAAAATGGCGCCTTTTTATTTGGAAACTTTATTTATTATTTTTAATTCTTCATACAATTATTTTAATTATTTCATTATTGCAATGTTTTTCTATTTGTAATTTTCAAAGACAAAGTACATTTAAATATTGGTCTATTCATTCATTCACTGTGATTTCCACGACTTGTGTCATTTTTTGGAACTATCAATTCTTCATTCTTCATTCGGACATTTGTATCGCCATTTTTAATAAATATTTAAAGGAGATTGGTAATGTTAATTAAATTAATTTAAATTAATTTGAATTAACTTTTTAATTCTTTGGTAGATTCAAATTTCCTGCCTTCACGTACCAGCTACTCGATGCAAGAAATGTTGATAAAATATATACCTTTTTTGACACACTCTGTCAGTTTTGTCATGGCGGCGTTATTTTTGTATGACATGACCTTCCTTTTGGTCTTACTTCCGGTGGAGTATCAAAATAATTATTTATTTGTGGCGCTCCTTTTAATTGAATTTTGGACGTGGTCTTTCATTCTCACTTGCTACTTCTTTTGTACAGTCCATTTGTTATTTTTTCAAGATGTTGGCGCCATTTTTCAAACCATCAAGTCTTTAATTTTTGAGTAAGTTTTAAAACTTGTTTTCTTTTCTTATAATCAGTTCAAAATTAAATGACTGTACTAAAATAAGTTGAAATGGTTTTTTTGTAGAGATATTTGTAGTGACTCACTGGTTGAAATTGGCGCTCTGGTTTTGGCTTTAAGAAAAATGCGGCAACTTCAACTTTTCATTCATATTTTTAATCATGGAAATGCTCAAATGATATTTTCACTCAAAGTTGTTTGTCAAATGTACTCTATTTTGGCGGGATTTATAGCCATTCGAGACTTGTCAACTCATCCATTTGTCTCTTGTCTAGCCACGCTGGTGGGATTCGATGCCATGGTCGTGTTTTCAGTTTTGTATAACAAAGCCTTTGCCATTCCTCGTACTTTGTCTAGTTTCAAAATGAAAATGTTGACCGCCGTTAAATTAAATGAAGAAGGGGTGGGATTGAAATTGGGAGAAATTATGCGGGAAATTTGGTCTATACCATCAACAGGAATTAAAGTGGGAAGTTTTAATTCTTTGGAGCGCATGTCCACTCCAAATTTTGTCATTTTTGTCACCTTCAATATCGGCCGACTCCTGGTTAGTACGAGGTGAACTGAATTTAGTATTCTTTTAAAATTAATTTCAAATTAAATTAAATTATCAAACAAACTTTACTTCAAAAAACATTTTATTATTTTGTCATAATATTTTTTAAATCATAAAAGATAAATAAAACTTTTCAAAGCGCCTGTAAAAAAATGTCAGTCAAATCGGTTGTACGTGAAAATGGCTGAAACCGAACTTTGAATTCATCGTCAGGGCCCAGTTCGGTTTGTCTCAAATTTTTTGCTTGATTATCATAAAGTTCGTATACTCCTGCACGGGCCTTGTTTATAATACCCGGGCTCGGGCTATATTATTATCCAAGAACAATCAAACCATTGGCGGTATGCTTGACAAGATTATTAACATATTCTACAGTCCCGCCATCCCCCACCTGACAAAAAAGACCAATTTCCATTGTCATTGGTCTGAAGGCCTTCATCTTTGCCCATAAAATTCTAATCCTCCCATTCTTAGTGTAGCGAATATTGCCGCCATTTTTAAATTGAATCCAATTAATTATATGTCGAATCCATTCCCGACTATCCCTAAGAAGATCCTGAACTGCCTTGGCACATTTGTAGTAGAAAAATGTCCCGAATATGGCAACGGCGGTTAGGCTAATGAGCCCAAGTGTTCCTCCGAATCGGACTGCATGACCCGAGACAAGGACCCCATTTAGAGTCACCAAACTCACCATTACGATGGCCTGAAACAGGGGAAGGAGCCAAGGGTTATAGACAGCCACTCCCAAAATTCGAAGGAGGTCATATTTAACGTACACCTCCATCAATTGGGGTAATCTGTCCATTGACTGGAAACTAAAATTCAAATTCAAATCCTTGAATTTCCCGTAATTATTTAATCATTATTTAATCATTTAAGGGCCTATTAAACTGGTCGAGGTAAGGATGAGATCCACAATGCTGCCTCCCATGTTAAAGGCAATGCTGCCTCCCATGTTAAAATCCCATGCTGTCTCCCATGATTGATTCAAATGATTGATCCCAATGATTGGATTAAATTAAAAAATGGACGTGAATTTTCGTGGCCGCTAAATTATATCATGTGGCTCCTAATGAATTATTTTGTAATGAATTGGCCCCTAAGAATGAATGTATTGTAGGTACAGTAAAGTAAATATTTGGCCTCTAACTTTTCAGAAAATGTACAGTAACATTTTTCACTTCAAACAAGGTTCATTTGAACCGAAAATTAATTTTTTATGCACATATTTTAATTAATTCTGCCGTGTAGAATGATCACCTGTATTAATTTTAATGTGAATGTGCATATTTAAACAAATAAAATTATATTTTTTTGGTGACCGAAAAGCTTGCAGCCAAATTGTTGGGTAACCAAATATGACAAAATTATTGAGTGATGAGTTTTGAGGTGACCAAATAAATGAATAAATGAATGATGTCCCACTCCCCACTCTGGCTACTCTGAATTTTATCATGGGAGGCAGCATGGGATTTTATCATGGGAGGCAGCATGGGATTTTATCATGGGAGGCAGCATTGTGGAGCTCATCCTTACCTCGACCATTAAACTTACATTAAAAGTTTGTTGATAACCACAGCCTCCAGGGCGGGCATGGCCAGGAAGGTCAATCCGTAGACGATTGTCATCACGGTATAGAAAACGGCGGACAAGTCCACGAGGCCAGCCCCAAGTCGTGTCCATAAGGGACAAGGAGAGGGGCCCATGGGGCACGTGACGTAGGTTAAAAGGGGGACCGCATGGGGATAAGACCAGAGGAACCAGATGAGAAAGAAATGGAAAGATGTTATTCCAATTGTCAGGGAAATGGCCAGTTTGGCTATGAGACGATTGAATCCTGATATCAGTCTCCGGGACTCAAGCCCAAGTAGAAATGTTTCTATACAAATTAAATCAATCATTTGAATTTTTAAAATTTGAGTTTACGCCCCTTCGTTTTTTTACCAAAGAACGACTTTTTAACTAGGACTTGGGAATTAAAAATTGTTAAAATTTCTCCTCTCCTAAAAGTAAAATGTCCCGCAAGGCTGAGCCAAATGACCGTCATGGGCAAGACGGCCAAGAGTAAGACATGACCAAAGGGCGGACTCCCATTGAGAATGTCAGTCCAAAAGGTCAAGCGGGTCAGCTGGGCCCATCCCAGCATGATTCGGAGACAGGTCAGGAATGAGAAAATGTAGAATACCGTGATTTGGAGCTTATTCCCGTGTTCAAGTGAATTCCGCGTGTGGTTGTAAGTGAATGGAGTCGAATTTAGTGTCTCCACGAACCAAAAAATGGATTGAATTTTTATTAGGGATTTTAATTTCAATTTAATTATTTTCAAGTCAATTTTTATTTTCTGATCTGTAAAACGAACGATTTGAGCCCATACTGGGGATAAGGATAAGGTGAGGTGTGGACAGGAGGGATTTATTATTTTTAATCTTGAAATTATTCTCAACATTTTTGGA
This sequence comes from Arrhopalites spinosus, assembly GCA_034700945.1. Classification (NCBI taxonomy): domain Eukaryota; kingdom Metazoa; phylum Arthropoda; class Collembola; order Symphypleona; family Arrhopalitidae; genus Arrhopalites; species Arrhopalites spinosus. The sequence continues at coordinate 19,291 of JAQIVZ010002250.1, forward strand.
ATTCAAAACAGTTCCAGTTCCAGTTTTAAAAGTCAAAAAATGACATCAAAAAAGTTTGATGGGTCAAAAGTCTGAGTCAGAGGACATGAGTTTTTATGAGAGTTTTGATTGGTCGTGGGTCATTCTTGGAAATGTTTTCACTTACAAAAGGAACCCTAAGTTCAAAAGATGAAAGGGTAAAGTCGTCGATTATTGACGCAATAAACGGAAAATACACATAAAAGTGACTGAAAGACTTAGAGAATTTGAGACCAAATGTCACAGTTTGCCATTTCAAAATTTAATACATGGGTTCATGAGTCTCCCGGTTCTCATTTTATTTTAAATTATAGCTCTTTTTTCTTGACGTTGAAATGGGATAAGGATGATATAATAATAATAATGAAATTATATTTAACCTTTATTCAAATTGTTCATGCGTTAATTTAAAATGTGGTGAGCCCACGCAAAATCCCTTAAAAGTTAAATTTTACTCCCGTCTTATTTTACCTAGAATTTTACTTTCGTCCTACAACTTCTCTAAAAAGAAAAAAAATGCCATGTTCGATTATTGTAAAAAATGACCTAGTATACATTGCAAAAACTGTCTTTATAATTTTGTATTAAAAAGTAAGTGGTAAGGTTCAGATGACTACACAGAAATTATTTATTTTGAATCAGTATTTATTAGTATCATGACATTAAGTTAAAGTTTAAAAACCATTTTGATTGAAAGTGAATGGTTCAAAATTACTTAATTGGAATACAATAAAATGAATTCAAAAATTGGTACTTCATTGACAATAATTATTAAATGGTTTAAAAATCTTTACATTAAAATTGACGATAATCACAATTGTCAAAAAACCATACAAAAAAAAGTAAATTCGTACCGACGACATAATAAATTAAGTATTAAATATAAAATGTAAAATTAGTTTAAATAAAAATTCCTAGTAATTATTGCATGTTGATGTAACAAACGGAAGAAACTGCAGACCTTTCCCATGTGATCGGATTCAGACAGGATTAAGGTAGGCGATGACCAAGGGAATGGATGGGTCTAAAAAAAGGTAATAAAAATAATTGTTTACTTTCCATTTAATTACAATTAAACTTGGGCTTACATAGAATAATTGTTTAAATAAAACCAAGTACCATTTTCATTGGAGAAAGTGATGTAAACTTTGAGCCCTTGGGTCTTTCTCAATTGTTGAAATCCGTAGAGTCCAGACACATGTGAAATATATTTTGAATTACTAGAATCATCAATGGACAATTTAAAACTTTTCAAATCTGAAATAAAAAATAGAAACTGAATTGTTTCAATTAAAATTTTATAATTCATTTTACATCAAAGCAATATTGAAAATTTATTATGGTTCTTACTCTTTGCATCGAAAATTGATGGTAACACTCTCAACTGCTGAGCCTCATCGACGGAAAGATTTCGGGGATTATTAAAAAGTTGTTGGCAAGTCTCGACACTCATTCCAGTGATACTGGAGTCTATTTGAGCACACACATTTACATTTTGTCTCCAAGGCTTAATGACCATGTCAACAAATTCCAAGGCTTGAAATCCCGTCCAAATTACTCCAAGAGATCCAGAAAGGTCATTGAAGTTCTTACTTTTAATTTTTAAACTAGTGACATTTGGAAAAGCCCTCGTGAGTTCCTGTAACAAAATGGAATTGGTTTGGGGCCATCGATTATTAATATTATCCCTCACAGTTAGTTGTCTGACAGACGACAATCGACCAATTTTATGAGCCCAGCCTTGCCAATTAATTTGTGGCTCCGCTTCATGTGTGATGTAAATCTCAATTTTCTCAACATTTGGAAATATTGTTGCAAGAGATGAACATCCAAGAGGTACGAGATGAGTTTCAAAATAAAATGACACAGAATTGACCATCTTCATTGTTGGTATTTTTAATCCAGAAAAGGAACTCAACTTATGAAAACTATAAATTTTTCTCATGGTATCCTGACACGAATCCAAAATATTGTTGATCCCATCCACGAGCTTCAATAGAGCCTCTTGTGTGGAACAAATGAAATTTCCAACAAAATGAAAATTAACTTGTTTGAGTTTAATTTCCTTAAATGTTGATAGTTTGTAGAATGATTCCAACTCTTGCTCTTTAATTGTGTTTTCATTGGGCTGTGAATTTTGACCCCGGAAAAAATATCCGAAAAAACGGAAGAAAATGCTTCCTTCCCGGAAAAAAAGCTATTCCCCGGAAAAAATAATCACTCCGCGGTAAAAAATAATCTCCCGCGGAAAAAATAATCTCTCCCCGGAAAAAAACAGTTTCGCCCATGAAAAAATAATCTCTCCGCGGTAAAAAATAGTTTCGCCCCAGAATTATTTTCCTACTCTAAAATTGTAATATTGTGCAGGGAAAGGAAGGGATACATATGTAAATGTTTTATGTATGGTACAAAAAAAGCTGAGTGGCGTTTTTATTTTACATTTTATCTGTTTTGATGACCTTTGACCTAGTGACCCAAGCTTTTGGATACCACTTCACAATAACTATTTTTTCATGTCTTATAAAATGAGTGGAGTCAGCAGGGGCGGGGAAAGGTGCGGAATCTAGTTTTTTGACACAGTTTTTTATGAGGCTTCGGGTTCGGTCATGTTAGGTGATGGGATCATCATATTCCCCGAACTCAAAATCGATCTAGCTTCAAAATGAGCCCATTCCCGTAACCCCAGTTCAACTACCCACAAAATGCCGAGCATTTTACTTTTGGCAAAATATCTCGCGCTACCCTCAGTACAAGAATACTGCTCCTTCCTTGCTCTGACCCCCGCCAACAGTTGAATCCAAATTTTCATTGAAATTTTCTTCTGCCTTTCTTTTAATTTTCTCCCTGGAAAATTAGTTTGAAGTTTGCTTATTGTTTCTTGTTGTTCCCAATTCACGTAAACTTTATTGACTGTGATTAGCAAACGGTATGTAATTACAAATTAATTTATTTTCTTGTGTAATTGATTAAAATGATGATGATTTTTTTAAATTGTGTGGATAAATTAATGTCTGTTTTTTAAAACATTTTGTATAAATACATCAATAAATGTTTCTATTTCAGGTCTATGGGGTCCTATAGCTGTCAGCTATAAATTATTTGGTACTTCGAAAATTATATAGAAGAAAATTTCAGTCAATTTGTAGTGCCAA
>JAQIVZ010002251.1:0-22453 GCA_034700945.1 Arrhopalites spinosus
CCATGGTTAGCGGTCAGTTTTTCCCTTTTTTAAAACTTGTCAAAAATAATATGTGTGTACGCATAGTTTGCTAAGTATCTGAAAAAGGGTAAAAAGGTCTTAAACATCCAAATTTGGATAGTTAAATTTTTTAATCCCAACCCCTTTTTATGACACTTTGACAATGTTTAGCCGCATGCACACATAATAAGATAGCTATTGTTTTTAAAAAAAAGGTCTAACCATGGTTAAAATTTGTTGTCTGCAAGGGGTCTAATGTACAGTGAAAGGTTCCATCAGATGGGAAGATATAAATGTCTGAAGGTGCCAAGAAACAAGACAAACCGAAAGACAGAGAGAGAAAAAAAGGCAAGAGGTTTTATTATTATTATGGCGACTGTGAAAATATGAGAGACTTCTGAAAACTTTGACTCGAGTCATGAATGGTTCTATATGGTGCCTACAGCAGCGGCACATGATTAAAGCATGTCATCAAAGTCTTTTAAAAGGTCTTAAAATTTTGAAACTCAAACTTTTGGAATTTTAACCTATTCAAGTTCAACATGTATACCTCTAAAGGAGTATTTAGAGGAATTAAAATACATGTACATGTACAGTAATATATTATTACTATTATGTATCCATTGAGACTGGATGTAGTCAGTATAAACAGTCTTTTATTATATTATGCACAAAAGACAAGACAATAAATGCCTATGAGCATACAATAGACATGGACAACAACCATACAAACAGTACGAGTAAATTCTCATCAACCAGAGCCATGCCCAAAGACTTGTTCAGTGAAAATGTACACTTGTAAAATAGAGTATACAATATATAATACTAATAATATTATGTATTGAGAAAATAGTTTCTTAACTAATACTAATAAACTCCATCTCTGTGTTCTGTGCAGTCGGTGAGGATGAATAAGAAGAGAGAGAGAGAGATCGGTCAAAGAGATCATATGGTTGTTATCTATACTCTTCGAGAGAGTAATACAAGTTGGGATCAACTTGACTCATCTAAAGTCAGATGATGATGCTGATGAAGGAAAAGTTGGATGGATGGACTTGGTTTGAAATGAATAAGAACAAGACTTGTGATGAGCAATGTGATGGTATGCAGTCAGTCAGTGGTGATGTCAATTCATGTAGATTATTCATGCTTAGCAACAAGTTCGTTCATTATACATTACTGAATAATATTATATTTTATATATATTTGTCATTCAATCTTAAATACAACCTACCTACCCAGTCTGTGTATTAACCACACAGAGTTGTGGAAGTTGATTATATAAACTACATGCATATGAAATCAAGTCAATGAGACCAGGATGAAATAAATAAAAAATAATAATAAAAAAACCGTCGAGAAACATGTGGAGAGTTGTACATAATGCTTGAATTTGTTACCTTGCTTAATTTTTCCCCTTCATGGTGTGGAAGGAGGCCTCTCAAAGACTGGAATCCCGCATTAATGCTCTGCATTCTTCGCCGTTCATTGGAATTGGCAATTTCTCGTCGAAGACGTTTTTCTTGCTCCATTTGGATTTTTGGTGAGCTACTACTACTTGGTGGACCACTTCTAGGGATACTTGACACTCTAAAAATAAATTCAATATTAATATGACTAATTTATTTTTTTTTTAAAAAAAAAAGAGCAATGTAAATTGATTAAACAAAAACAGGTTTCAATATCAAAGGAATGTAAACACAATTAATGATAATAGATCTGGTACAAATAATCAAACTACTCTCTTACTAAATTCTTATTCGAAACCATAATCCAAATCCAAATATTATTGTTTTTTTACCAGACTTTTATTTCATATGTTTCCGCTTAATTGTTATGATATGGCCAAAAATTCCAAGAAAAACTAATTTTTTTGTGTCAACTTACTTGTCAATAAATGATCCAACAATACAATCTTCTTCTTCGTCTCGTTCACTTTTAATAATATCCTCGTATCGCCGCTTCTCACTCCCACGCACAACAACTGCCATTAGTAAATTCTCCGAAATTCCACAGATTTAAACTTCCTTTTTTTGTCAAAAAAAAAGAGAAAAAAAATCACACGATAATTAAACTAGGATGACAGTTAGTTAAAAACACGTTATATTCCACACTGGAAACAATTCCTCAAAATATGAGGGATGGTGGATGAAGAGAGAGACGAAGAACAAGTTGACACTCGTATGATTTTAAAAAAATTCCATCCAAACAAAAACAGCTGGGTCGGAATTACGAGACCGGAGACTGGGATGAAATAGTTGTCAAACTTTTGTTGAGGAGAGAGTTGAGAGATGGGAATGAGATGACAACAATTGAATGTTGAGGAGAGATGAGATGACAGTAGAGAGGAGAGATTATGGTGTCAATTGGAGGTATGATGGTGGGTCAGGTCAAGACCAGATGAATGAAAATGTCCGGTTAAGACATGAAGGAAGCACAGCATGTGTGCCAAGCAGACTGAACAACAGACTGAAGAATTCCAGAGAGTTGGGGCCCATAGTAGACGAGAGTGTGGCGGGAAGAAGCAAGCACAACCCATCCCCCAAAGCACTGTTGAAAAATCTATACAACGAAAACGAGACAGTCAAAAGGCCCCACAAAAAACCTATTCTATGCTTAGTTTTCTAAGCTTAGTCAGCCAGCCAGCCGATCATCTGTTTGCCTGCGCGTAGTACTATAAAATAGTAGTAGAATGAAAGGCCATCATAGTAAACCTATGTATGATACAGTCTACGAATGGACATACCAAGCGCCGTATTTTACTTGGAATTATTCAATCTTCCTTCTCCCCAGTCACTCAACAGCAGTCTCTCTCTCTCTCTCCTTCTTCTCCAAATCCCCTCAAATCTTGAGCTAAAATTATGAAATGGGTCTCAAAAAAATCCTCATCTGAGGACCCATCCAATGGACCAACTGACATGGGTCGTCAATGCCCGGGTGGACTGCAAAGTTAAAGTATGTGTGGGACTAATTTTCGGCGCGTCCTATATAGCTACAGATATTATACTCTATCATGGAGAGAGTTATATAACTCAAAGGAGTATATCCTATAGACCTTTGCAGAGCTATTCAGCCCCATCACAACTGTCTCGTTCCCGCGCTGCCCCAGCTGTTCCCCAGAAAAACTTGGAATATGGACGACCAACAAAATACCCTCCTCCTCCTCCTCATCTCAAACATACAAAACTCTCTCTCGGTCCGGACTAAACACGGAACACACTGTACACTCCCGGGTATTACGGAAGGGAAAGGTGAAAACAATCATGTACATATCTCTTTTTTGTGCAACATGACCGAGTCGATATTGAGTCAGCTGTCTTTCCTTTCTCCTAAAAATCCAATTAGTCATTCTCATCAATGACTGACAACAGTTTTGACTGGTTTTTTTCCAGTGTACAACTCCAACTTAATGTCTTCATTTTGGGAAAGATGAGTAATACCATACTGAAAAATATTTTTAGACATTATGACAATAAATGATGTCATAAAAGTACTGAAAAAATTTTCAGTACTTTTTTTAATTGTCATTATTTGACAAAGTCTCGATTTTTCTTAGAGAAAATTTTAGAAAAAGTGTAGACTGTTGAATTAGTTTGTGGTGAGGGAAGGGAGCGTGTGTTTCGTCAAATTTTGAAGGAATGAATGTGAGGCTGGAAGAGTTGAGCATTGCAAACAAACAAAATAAAGTTGCATGGATTCATTCTGTTACGTAGTAAAGAGGATGCCACAACCACGCCGTTTCTTGGGACAACCATGCCATGCCGTTGGAATGTAAAAAGTATGATGGATCTGATATGTCTGCTCCTCTTCCACTTATCATGTAAATAGAAAATGTGTAGCTGAAAATTGATACTCCTTCCTTGTACTACCCTCTCCCCACACTACTACTACTATTACTACACATCTAAATATTTTCCATCACATGATCCATGATATAGAATAAAACAAGTCTGGCTTCAGACTCCTCCATGTTCATCATGAGAGCGCCGCATTATGCTCTCAACATTTTTAGCAATCATATGACTCCTATCACACTTGTCCTTTTTGAATCAAGTACACACACACACACTGTAAATACACAGTGCATCACTTGTTTTGTTTTCTTCTTGTTCAATAATAAAATTTTATATCTACAGGAAATGTCACGCTATTCCTCCTCCCTTTTGTACTTTATCAAACTATACTTTACACCACAATTAATTATTTCTCTATATTATTACACTATCATTTTAATATTATGGTCAACTCTACATATTTTTCTAATTTTTTTCCCCCTCTCTCCTTCCTTGACCATATTGTACTATCATAATTATTTATACACTCTGTCCACGTTCACTTCATGACAAGTTTATAGTTTAATTGAAAATAAAAATTTTCATTCAAAAAAAAAAAAAATTCTCTACGTTGGCAATTTACTCCACAAAATAATGATAATGATAATACAAACATTATTTTTTCCTCTTTTTTTCTACAGTACTCTCTCTTTCTCTCTCAATCAGCATGCAGAGTTGTATCTCAATATACGATGCATGTCATGTGCACATTAGTTTGAGTCATAAATTTATTTGTGACGCAAGTTGTATATGAGCATGGCTAATTCATATGACACGGGTAGATATTTGTCCTCAAGTACCTCCATCGTCGATGACACCAAAAAATGGGTAGAAGAGCCTACCAACATTTCAATTAAATAAATTCCACATGTTTTTCTCGTGTCACTACGTCTCTCTCCTCCTATTTCCTAGAATAAGTCACTCAGTCAAACAAAAACGAAGGATGGATTCATTCTTCCATAAATTGTTTTCCTTATAAAAGAACATTGTGGCATTTGTTTAGTTGTAGTTTTTAAAAGTATTAAAAAAAGCACTCTCATGCCTTCTATCATGGGTGTACTACTAATTAGCCACACCGTTCCTAGTGTTGATGGAATTGAAAAAGAAAAAAATAATTCAAGTCCTTAAATAGTCTGTCTGCCTCTCTCGACTACATATATAAAGATGTTGTCCATTATCTTGAGTACATTTAAATTATTAATAGCACTTTATTTTAATCAATAGATTACTAAAATAGCAAAAAGGTGCTAGTACTCTTGGCTTCTTCATCCCTCCCGATTCACTGGGTACATACTCCATGTATGTAATGTAAGTAACCAAAAAAAAATTTTGCAGTTATATGATCAGTCATAAAAAACGACTTTTGGAATGTAGAAAAACAAGACGAGAGAAAAAGTCATAAAAATTATTGAATTTCAAATACATCCATCCCCTTGAATGACATAACACTTAATATAAATCCTCATAGTGTAGGGCAGTATAAAACTAAGTAATTTGGAATTTTTATTTCTAGAGAGAGAATAGAGGTACTTGATCGTCTGTAATAAGACACCAGACGGCTGGCTGGCCTGGATAATCTAAACGAGGAATGTGCACAAAAAAAAGAAATGCACAGAACCACAAAAACACAAAACTAGAAAGCACTATGGCATTGCAATGTCTGAGTTTGTAAGGTCAAATTATTAGACGCTGCTTCCGCTCTCTTCATCCTCCACCATTTTCAATCCCCCCTACTTTTTTTCAGACGGGTCAGGAAACCTTGACCCCGTCATGTCTAAGCTTACTTTAGTTTTTTAAAAAAAGTATTCAACTTTCCATTCATTCAGCTGATAACACACCGACTTTTTCTGTCCATCCCCAATCATCTACATTACATAAATCCCTCGTAAAAAGAAAAATGTAACTCTCATATGATAAAATTATGTGCCTTTAATTATTAACTACTTATTCTCAACTCTAGTCATATATATTTTTGTAATGAGATTATTAGATTAATGTGCCATGTTTGTAACAAAAATGAATCTTCTTAAATTTAATTCAATAATTTATGTATCAACAGTCCTGACACCAAATATTTTTCTTTTAATATCTTGGCATTATTTTTCCTGTGTGTAGACAAGTCCAACTCGGATCAATTTTTTTAGAATAGTCTCCAATCTTTACATTGTACGGTCTGCCCCCGAATAAAAATATACAACAGGACGTACCACATTGAAAAACCCTTTCTCCCTCTTCTTCTTATTCAATAGAATTTAGGAATCAATGTAATGTATTATGTCCATGTGTAAACGGAATGCATGTTTATTTTATCTAACAATTAAGAATGCCTATAATGTAAAATGATGGGTATGTGTGTGGATAATTAAAAAAGAGAAAAATTGAAGGATTAATTCTTATCATTTTTGTTTTTAATTTTTTTTGGAGCTGAAGATCTTCGTACAGGTGTTACACTTATTATATTATTATTAAATTTGTTTTGGACGTATTAATATCAATAAGTCTCTAGGAAGTCTAGATAGAACTCTTTCATTCATTTTCCACTCCCTTCCTTCTAACTTGACTAATTAATATTGAACACAGGTGCTTCGTAAAACTGTCAATTTGATGTAAATAATCCTACATATGTTTATGCTCTCCTTTCTTTTACGTCACAATCCGACGAACTTGAAGGATCAGTTTGTGTTTTTTAAACTTAATACAGTACATGCTTCAAAGTTTCTTGTTTTAACTAATACACAACAATTTTTTTTTGTTTGTTTGTTTAAAACTTATACAATAATTATTTCATAATCTCAACTCATGAGACTATATTTTCAAGAAATTGTAAATTTTTTAAAAAGGGAAAAAAGTAAAGTTAGGTAGGTGGCTGTAACGCGCAACAATAACATGCCATGTCCATGAGAGGAAGAATTAAGGCAATAATATTATATATTAATTTTATATATAATAGTAGGTTTGGGTATTTGACGTAATTTTGAATACAAGCCCAACTATAAACTCATAAAAGGTGCACATTACATTATATTACGAAATAATTTGCACCGCTGAATTGAGACAACGATTCTCAATTTATTTTTTTTAAAAAAGACATCACATTTATATGTCTAGGCAAACACCGCACCTGCCCTAGACACGCTTTGATCATCTTGTTTGTATTATTTTATTTTATTTTTCATTGTAAAATTATTCTCACATATTTTTGTTTTCTTCCTCCCCTTCATAATTTCATAAATCTACACAGATGCAAGGGGTTGCACAATATAACAGTACTTTTTTTCTCAAACTTTCCTTCCTCCCCATCTCTCTGTTACGATTGTGAGCAAGCTATTAATGGCCTTATATGCAAATAAGCAGCACATTTGTTTGTATCACAAAATATTGTTGAAAAAAAAGGAGAAGAATAGAGTAACATAATAATAACAACAACAACAAATGCAATAAATAACTCTTGAATTTCTACAGCTAAAATTTCTTCCTCCCTCTCTCTTTCTCATCTTCAACTGCTAAAATTATAGTATATATAAATATTATTATTACGAATGTACTAAATGCCAAAAAGGCTGATATAGGTATCATCATGTATACATATTATAAATTAGCAGGGAATTGAGACAGTTTTTTTTCTTTGGAAATAAATATTCCCATAGCTGATGATGAGATTTTAAATTTCTAGCCATAGAATCTTTAATAATCTGAAGATTCAGCTGCCGCTAGCTGAAGGATATTTTTTTAGTGGAATCCTTGCTAGAAGTGTGCCTGTAGAGTCCAAATGTTGTAATCATCACGGGTGATATGTCAAAAACGAAACATCGTTAAATATAAACAACTAAAAAAGTTTTTCCCCTCTTAACATGTTTGCGAAATTATTTTTTTAAAGTACTTCATGTTGTGTACTTGTACTGAATATTTAAAAATTTTAAACATAATATATGTGCTACGTATGTAATATATAATCTTGATTAAAAAACTCAATTTTTCGATTCTGAAGATCTATGTATAACAAGTATATATACATGTACTGTGTGTAATATATATACGCGTTTCGTAGAAACAAAGAAAAAAAAATTGAAAAAACTTTTTTTAGGCATGATTTAAAAAGATTCCTAACACATGTACGGTGGAATCTAATAAAAAAAAAGTTTTTGACTTGAAAATTGTCTAAATAATGTGACTCTCGAAAATTTGACTTGATTAAATTATAATTATCAAGGTAAACCGGGATCATCGGGATCTTGTTGATTATCTGTACTCGTATCCTCTTCCTCTCCTTCTTTACTAACTCCATTTTCATTTTCTGTAAATATGATATCAGAATTCTCTGAAAATGTTGAGAGGTCGTCGAAATTTGCAAAGGAACCGAAATCAATGCCTGTAAATAAAATCATACAAAGTATTTGATATTACTTTTCTTCCTAATACTTGAACTTAAAATTACACACAGTTTTTTAATTTATAACTAATTCCGATCTAATACAAATATTTTACCTTCCCCGGTGGCTTCTCCAATTGAATTTGTTAGATCATCATCGTCTCCCAAGTCTGATTTCTTGATACATAAGTTATCAAACATTTCCCTTGCAGATTCGTCATCATTTAACTTGTCATCGTCAGAGCTATACATGAAAATTATTTTTATTTTTTGTAATTGCAATCAGATAATTAGATTCAATCTACAACATATTTAATTTTGTATGTATTTGATTCTTTTCAATGTAATGAACAATTTTCCAAACTTACAAAAAATCATCATTTAGATCAGAGTCAAATCTAGATTTTTGACCAGAGTTGAAGGTGTTGGACTGAAATTTCACAAACATATGAATGAATATGTATTAATTTTTCATAATTTACATGAACGTTTCAAGCTCATAATATGTAATATTTCCAATTCCCCCATATAGCATGTACTGATGTACCATTAATTTCAACAATGTTAGTAATGTACATAAACTCTCAGATACTATCTAGCATTAGGCAAAAGCTCATCGACAAATCTCTTTAGCCCAGCAAATTTCCATCATCGAATTTATTAGCCAAGCAGAGCTATGTAATAATGATTTCAGCAGCAAATAACTGTAATTTAACTTACGTCCCAATCGACCAGACCAGGATCAGACTCATACTGAGAAGTTATACTGGGAACGACTGTATTGCCCCTGTTAAAAAAATTAATAGTATTTAATTAAACTAAGAACAACACCACTATAATAATAATTAAAAATTATTATCATAAGTTTCATAAGACTAATTTATTCTATCAGTTGTCAAAATAACACTTACCTATTTGGTTTAGGAACTCCACCCTACAAAATGTATAAAATTTAAATTGATGTTTTAATGTAAAGATTTAAATAAATAAGAAAACAACATTTATATAATTAAATTTGTTCTATTCGGCAATTCCAAAAACAAAAATAAGAAGGTCTTACCAATAGAGTCTTTTTATTTTTGTCGTATTCTGGTAAAATTGTCAAGCAAAATTTTTCCCAACAAACTGACTCTTCAGGTCTTCTCACACTCAAATCTTGCATTTCTCGCTCTAATGGACTCGCTTCTTCTTCTTGTAATTGCACCCAAACAGAAGCTACAGTGGCCACGTACGGCCGATATCCACATCTATTAAACGATTAAGATTAAATATTAAAATATTAAATAACTATAAAAAGTTGATTTCATGTACACAAACATCGCGATGAACTTGACATGATGAAAAGAGTTTATATAAATATTAATTACTTCATTCTAGTTTCCTCAAATAATGATGGAGCTTTCTCTATGAATCCAGAGTAACGGACCAGCTGTAAGCACATAAGCAGTATAAATTAAGCATCCAGCTATATTTAATTTTTCATGAGATTATTTTTAAACTAATAGTTATGCGTAATCAAGAGCGCAAGGAAAATAAATTTACTCTTGCTGCAGCTTCAGGACCTCTGGAATTGAGTAAGTGAATTGCAGCAATTGCAACGTGCCGATGAAGGAAATTATTCCATGGATGAGACCAGAATAATTCCTATAAAATAAATGGATAATACAAATAATGATTTCATTTAAAGTATCAGATTCGTATGATTTTCTCAGATTTGTCGTGAAATAAAGCCTACCATCAAAGTAGAGACGATAGGTAAAGAAGCTATGTGTTCCGAAATTACACTGTCACTAAAAAAATTCATAACAGTCAGACATTAAATAAATGAAACAAGTTCTCATTCTGTACGAATTTGTACTTGCAGAAATGATATTATATAAATATTATACTTACTGGGCGGACAAAATCTGAGCAATGAAGTTAGCAATAGCCAGCCTTACAGGACCTAAAGTAAGTTGTAAAGTCGAAAGATTAGAAATCCACTCAACTTTTGAATAACTTATGGAGTAATGATGACATACCAATTGGCTCTTCCACTTCACCATATGTTAATTTTAATGGTGTCGTGGAAGGTTTTTTTAACAGATCATCAAGGTTCGTGACTAAATAAATTGTATGAAATAGAGTTAATTAATGAACATAGTTATAAACTTGATATAATAAATTGGTAAAGTTTATTTACAAATTATAATGTAACATAAAAAAATACTTACGCATGGGAATCAGGATGCAGATCTGCTGTTCATCAAAATTTACATCTGTATTTGTTTCCGCAAAGGAGTTTCTCCTTCTGAAATAAAATTCACAGGTTACATTTCTAAATTACAATAAGTTAAATATATCATGAAGATGATGTAATAATAACTTACGTTCGCTGTTTCGGCGGTTTCTTGGTGATTCCTAATAAGGCCAAAGTTAGCTCTAAACCGTTCTTTACAGAGCTACCACAAATTTCAGGGGCATCCTAAAAGATTTACAATGAGTTTTTATTTTTAGTTACATAACTTGGAGCAACATTTGCTCAGCAGTAATTTTAAATCATACGTCAAGATTATTCACTTGAAACAAAAACTGACCTTAAAAATAGTATCCGTCAGCACTCCCAAAGTTTGAGGACTATATATTTAATTAATAAAAAAATTATTAACATACCGAAGTATATGTACATTTACAAATGTTTAGAATAATACAATGATAAGTTGAAAAAATACAAAATAACATTGAGTTTAAATACCTCTTTAAGGCCACCAGAAACGGATCCTAGACAAATAAATAAACCAATTAAACGTACTTTTAGTGGCTAACATTTATAATATTATAATTATTAATATGCATGAATGTACAATTCTTCAGTCATCTTACCGCATCATTTGAACGGTCTTGTGTCCCGGAAGACATGTCGTCTCTAAAGGCAAATAATAAATCCCCTACTAATTTGTTGACATTAGCATGTGTTTCGGAAGTCTCCTGCCCTCCCATTTTTTCCATTAATCGAGTCAGAAAACATTCTCTCTCCATCCACTGCAACATTCAACAATTCGTGTTATTTGATAGTAATATACTGTGGTCAAATAGTAAGCAATATTTGAATGATTACAAAATTAAACATTAGGCAACTTGCCTCAAATAAATTATTTCTCATGTCTTGACCCTCAATATTCATGATCACTTTATACAGTAAATCACAGACTGCATTCGTACCAAGATGGCTAAGATTACAAAGAAAAAATTGTTAATATTATATTAAACATTATGTAACTACATTAAACTCGTTCTATCAAGTCAGGTTACAAAAATAACAACATAGAGAGTATCTACAAATAAATATTTTTAAAATGACAATTATTTTATATTTTACCTATACATCCATTGAAGAACATCAGGTTCCGAAGTTAAATATCCCATAATTTGAATTATATTCAATTGATACGAGTACCAATTCTATATCAATCAAAGTGAAAATTAATATCAACAAACCACTTCACATTCGTGTTATTCTATTGTATATTGTTTTTAAATGTACTGACCTGATCCAGATTTCTAGTCACTATTTCTCCTAAAGTTCGACAGACGCTGTGAATAGTTAAATTTAAATATGTTGGTTAGAATTAATGACAGTTTGTATTTACATGAAAATGTTTACATTTTATTGAACACTTACAAACTTGCTAAAACTGGATTGAGCGCTGGGCCAGAATCCCGGAAGAAATGGAAAAGCTATGAAAAAACAGTACAAAACACATTATTTATGGGCCTTTACAGAATGAAAGATCATTAAAAGATTCCTTTTGTCAGAAACTATTTAATTAATTAACGCATGTCAAGTTGTATTATTTTATGATATGTTTGTATTATTACGAATACACACAATTCAGGAACAATCAAATGTTCATAAGTACATCCGCAGTAATAACAAAAAGTGACCAGCATAAAAATATGCTACATCTTAGGTAGAATAGTAGTTGTCAAAACAATGTAATACTTTTAAAGAAAGAATAATTTACGTACTTTGTCCATAAATGATTTTTCGGCACAAATTTTTTCAGCAAAGCTGATATCTGATGTAAGCACTTCACACGCGATACTCGCGAATTTGTATTGTAGCTGAAATTAACAATATTAAAAGTTGAGATATTTGATAGAGTAAACAAATGTAATTTTTTGGTTCCATGGACAAAAATCTGTAACTTACAGCAAGTTCAACGTCCTCAGAAGGTTCTCGTGTAATGAGATCTAACATTTCAAACATTACAACTGGCCGTTGCAGGCTATAAAAAACCAAAACATTATGAATAAATTGAACAAAAGTAATATGACAATCATGTTTAGAATTAAATGCACCAAAATATACAATAACTCGTATAAATTGAGTGATGTAATCAATTGACTTACTACTCAAGCAGCCTTTTATTAGTAGCCCGACATTCTTGTATCACTTCATCTTGCTCCAAAACTGTTTCTAATGTAACATTCTATATGGAAAAAGAGTATCAAGAAAAATCTTTGAGTACATAGGAAATATTAAATTATTGATTGTCTATAAATAAATGATACATATAGGTACAAAAGTATGTACTGTCTTATTAATAGAAGTGTGTTGTTGTCAATGAATAATAAATAAATAAAACAAGTAACTTACAGGATCGTCAAGAACAGCCTCGATGGTGGAATTCGTAGACACCATATTCCAAAACATTTTGCGATTTTAATAGCATAAAAATTTGACTACTGGTGAAATGTTATGTGTGAAGAGAGATAGAGATAGAAAATAACACACAAGACTTTTTAAATTAACTACTAGGGAACAAACTAGAGGAGTATCATTAAATAAGAGGTACGAAATCTGTACAAAAATTTGAAATAATGAACTTCTCCTTATTGTTGACTATTAAATGTATATCTACTTGTACAGTATAAATTATGTAAATCTTTGGTTAAATCAGAATTTAATTCAAGTGTATGAGGAACGTCGGGAACTTTACTTAAAATTGAAGGCAAGCTAGTGAAAAGTTCAGAAAAATAACTCTTAAATTAACAAGTCCACCCCGTCTAAGTATCTAATACGCGGATTTTTAACGAATCCCAAATCTAATTTCTGCGTTCCATCTCTCCAACGAGAGCTCCGGAATTTAAATAATATCTTTGTAAATAAATGCCGTTCCATCCTCTCCAGTTACATAAATTATGACTTGTCCAGCCATCCAACATTTTTTATTTTATTATTCTTCCATCATTACAATTTCTTTACAAGATTACTTATGTACATCACACATGCTCCGCTGTAATGAAGCCCTTCATTATTTATTATTTTATATTTCTACAGTACTAAACATGCAAAGCTTTGTAATTAATCAGTACTTACACTTAACTTTACAATTTGATTTAATTGATAATTTAGCGAAAGTATTCTTTCTTAACATTTATAAATTCGGTGATATATTTATAGGACTACTCAGGTGTTTTTACAATGTACAGAATTGCGTACAAGTAAAAGTACACAAGTTAACATTGACTATGTAAGTAAATACTAATGAGTTTCTACTAAATTAGAATATTAGCCCCATGAGAGCAATTAAATTTGTCATACTTTAAAGTAGAATTAGAGTCATCAGATCCAGCCTGAAGAAGGAAAACAAGATAAGTTGTAATAATACTGAAGACAGCTAATAAGGATCCTCTTGAAAAGATAAAGAACCCCCCGGCAGAAAAACAAACAGGGTTAGCCATATTTGTAGTCAGGTGTGCAAGAATTAAATTAATTTCTGATGCCTTTGGTTTCTTGACCTGAATTAAGGACAAACTCAAAGACCCATTGAATGCCATGGAGGCTTCATGTAAATTTCCCAAACTAATAAAAATGAGGACGAGTCTAATGAAAAAGATGAGAGTTCGCCCAGACACAATCAAGCCATCATAAGTGTCCAAATTATCCACTCCAAAATATTTTATTTGGAGAAACAAAAGTACACAACACATAAAGACGAGAAGGGCTGTGTTGAGAGCCAAAATTGGACCAAAAATACAATTGATGAGTCGTTGCATGGATGCCACACAATGAAATAATTTTACTGCCAAGAGGAGAGGCAGAGCGCCATCCCGACTTCCCCTCTCTTCCATCATCAAATTATTATTATCCATAATCATTGACTGAGGACATTTTGTACTGTAAGTCGTGGGTAATTGAGGATAGGTGACTTGATTCAATAGTTCTCGCTGAAAGACGTGACTCGGTTGTAGTCTATGCCATTTGATTGGGGAACCGATGGATGACACCAGGGCATTACTTTGCACTCGAGTGTTCAACGACAAATCTGACTCCCGTCTCTCAATCGTCTCTCTCATCTCTTGCTGAATCTTTTTCAAACAGGACACAAAGCTCATGGCGAGAGAACAACAAAGGACTTCAATGAACGCAGATGCTCCAGACTTGATTAGTACTGAATAATTCAACAAGAAAAGAAAAAATTACAACGATTCTGACTTTCTTTGCATTTCAATTGTATTTTTTAAAATGATAAACAATTAAATACCAAGATAACATTGCCAGATTGTATTTAAAATGATGAGAGTCATGGAAGGGTCATCAAAGTAAAATAAGAGAGAAAAGTCTTCTTGGGGCGTCCTGACAGTGTCACTGGCGACGAAAAGAAGGGAGGCCAAAGTGAGGAGTATATAGAGGACATAAAATCGTCGAGAGTCCTTCAAAGTTCGGTTACAATCAATCACATCTTTTAAGGGCTCTTTGTATTGACCCATCTTGTGAAAAAATCGAGTGAATTGGTCTCTCTTTCGGATTGTGATAGAGATCATTGTCATTGGAATGAAAGTGCCGTTGGCCCAACAAAGAATATTGACCAATTCCATGACGTTCAATCTTTTGGCATTCGTCCCCATCAATGAGTGAGTGAATTGAAAGAGAATGTAGAGAAAGTACAGGCAGAGAATGGTGAGGGTGAAAATTGTATGGAAAAAGTGACTTGACGTCCAACGAAAAATAAGATTTTCACCTTGAATGTCATGAGGACAAATTCCAAGGATTTGATTCAAACGAATTACTGGACGCAGAATATCCACTAGTGTCACCTCCCTCTCCTTGTCAGTCACCATTATTTTCTTGTAGACCAAATTTCTTTACAAAAGTTAGCCAATTTTTCAAATGATTACATTTTTGAAATGTTCACTACCGAAAATCAAATAAATTGGCAGAGAAGAGCTTTTTGGGGATGTCCAGACGCTCCAGTAAAAGGGAAATGACAATCGATCCAAAAGTGTCTGTAGACACGGTTCCATCCATACGTGTGCAAATTAATTTACAAAAAAAGAAATAATGTGCGCAACATGTAATTGGGAATCTCTATACAGTAAAGGGCAATATTGTATAAGACGAAGGCCATTAAAGTGAAATTAATAGATTAACTTTCAATTTGCTTGCTTTGAGTCATCATGCCATGGTTTAATTTTTGTATGTATGTTTATAAATTCAGATCAAGAGCTTCATTCACCCATCTCTCCCACAGGATTCTTCAATGCATCACGAATCTACGTAAAGGGAGAAAAGGAAGCATTTCTTTATTTAGTTAATTTACTTAAATGGGTACCACACCTAATCCTTAATTGATTGTGGATTCTATATTATGTGCACCCACCTGACAAAATGGCTGTATAAAAAACAAATTTGATGACATCGTTTACTGTAAATGCTGCTTCTATACTGCAGGGAAAGCTTCTGGCAATGTTTCCATCCGTTCATGTTCAAAAAATATGTAACGTTTCTACTCTATTCGAATGTTTATTTAAACTCGACAAATTACATGACTTTCGGGAATGTTGAGCAAATCAATTCGCCTAATGATAATAGCATTCAGATCATTTACATGATAATTTCTGATGTTAAAGTGTGGAAAAATCCTATAGTTAGTGTTACATACACGAGAATTTAAGGGAGAGAAATTTTACAATTTATGTCAACTTAGAGTCAACTACCATAGCATATACTGGATACAGCTGTATAATACACATTAAAGCATGCTTTCTGTAATAAACCATGTTTTTAGTTATAATAAAAACTATCTCAGTAGAATATTTACACAGTAATTATGCATGAAGGTCAATAAGTGCAGGTCAATAATCCGAAAACTTTTATTCAATATGCAATTTTTCATTTTTCATATGAATTTAATTTGATTTAGAATTTCAAAACGTTCTTAGATAGATCTTTACTGTCAAGTTTTAAGAAACATTTTCAAAATGTAAATTCTCAGATCAGAAATAATAAAGCGTGTAAAGTATTTACGTACTTACGTTACGTAGCATACAATTTTTTGTATTTATGATGAGTCATTGATGGATATTGTTGTTGTGAACCACAATTTGTGGTCATTAAGAACAAAGAAATTTGGAATCTCATCTGGGGTACTCTGTAGTAACTCCAAATAAATATGTTGTAGTAAGTAATTTGTATGCCGATATGGCACATGCAACCAAGAATGATTCTCTATCAGTTCAAGAAATTAGAATGATATAATAAAAAATTAACGTCAACTAAGTTCTAGCGTAGGTCTAAATAGATTTACCATTTTGGTATCATAAAAGTCATGATATGACTTTTATACGTTTCCCACTAATTACGAAGAAATGTACATGAGTTAAGATGAGAAACTGTCAAAAAATGTGTACTTTTTAATAATAAGATACATGAGAAAAGATAATTGAGAGGAAGACAATTTAAAAGCAATCAAAAAATGATAGAGTACAAGAGAGTTGGCGATGAAGACTACTGACGACTACGTCAGAACCAGAAAATGTATACGACAGTTAAATACTAGAACAGAGTTATGGTCAACTAATGATGATATGAAACGATATCACGAACCGAGTCTTTTCACAATCTCTTCCATGAAGAGAAAGAAAGAGTGGCTGCCATGATAACAAAAAATGATTGCCCACACGAAAATCCCCACTCCTTATATATGAATGACAGATGACCTGCGACTACACTCATTGTTCATAAAGATTTCCCTTGACCAACAGCACATAGTAGACAGAGTGTACAAATTAAATTATTTTAATTATTTACAAAAAAATTCAAAATGAATCACCGACTCGTTTTGATCACATTGACGCTGATGATTTTCATCGCATCTACATCAGCCGCCACAGGTTCGTTACATTATTCATTTTACATGAAAAATATAAATCACTTTTAAGACTGGTAGAGAGATAAGCATAATGAAATATTATATTTAATTTGACTGTTAAAAGTACTAATTAATTCTTGAAAAACACAGCCAACAGAACAGCGCTCCAAGAAGGGCAAAAGAAAGCAATGCTTTCACTTCAAATGCTTGCTATAGCTGAAGAAGCAAGACAAGACAAATTGTTGAATCTAAATTCAGACTCCGACAATCAATTCAGTCGGTACAAACGCGATGAAGTAAGTACAGACATTTTATGAAGAGTTTTTTTAACTTTGTAAACGTATTTAAAAAACAAGGTTAACTGATAAATCAATTTTATGAATAGATATCAGACTACGAAGGATGGGAAAATTAAACCATGTCCACTGGACAATGTTGCAAACCAACAAAATTATACCGAGATTATTACTAATTTTATTTTACACTCCATAGTAAGTAACTAGATCATAGAAAAATACACAACCTTGTACCTTTTATAAAGACAACTTTTAAATACATGGATCTCGCCATGAAAAATGGACATTATTTTATGATAGCGTGAGAGATGATAGTGAAAATACATGAGTAAGAGTATGCAATATGCATGGTTTCGGTATGCTCTTCATTTGTAAAAACATGAATAAATAAACAAAAGATCTCTCCGCTACACATTTGTAACGTCATCTTACATTTTTCTTTTATTCTCACATTTCTGTTAACAATCCCCTACATGGAATTATATATATAAACAGTCTTTTTTTAATCAATTAACGAATCTAGAATACAAAATGTTATCACTGAACAACAGTAGCAAGAATAATGATTATTGCATTTAATCGTCTGCTAGATCAGAATTTTTAAGCGTTTGTATAAGGGACAGAACGACTTACAATGCTTTACATGATTAGACATAAATATTAACTTTCGACTATGTTTGTCTTGGCCAAATTTAAAGCATCATTCCCACTGGAAAATATAATCATAAATACTATAATAGTTTGCATGCTTTCTGATCGCATTCGCTCGCTTTACTTCATTCAGAAAAAAAACTAGGAACAAATATGTAATAATTGAAGTAATAATAAATTAGATTTTACAAAAAAAAACATTGTCATTGCTTTCCACAGTTTACATACATGCCAGTAGGTTGATTCAATAAATTTGACAAAAATACTGCAATAATGCCACTTAATTAAATAACATAAAGTTGCAATGGACTATATAGAGAGATGTATAGTATCTGCTCAACAGTTGCACCGTTCGATATAAGGTCATGTAATGTAAGCGAGTATAATCATTCATATATATTTATATTACTATAACAAAAGTTGCGAGGGTGATATAAGTAACTAATGATGAGACTCTAGACCAGGTGAGTTCACTTCAACGTCATGGATTCGTGTGTAATATGGTTCGGTCCAAATGGAACCTTAGTTGCTAAGAATAAACCATTTTTCAGAATTGTACGCGGCCCTGTATAGTACCGGAAGAAAACACTTGAACCTCGTCTCAACTGATTTATAGACGCTAAGTGTTGCCAACATTCAATCCAGTTTTTATACCCAGGCATTAGTGGGGACTTGGCCATTGCAAGGTGTCTAAAAAATAAGTACAAAAAGAAAAATTACTTTATCATAAATAATTAATAATTATGTCAGAGGGTACATTATTTTTCATTCATGGTATTTGAGCACATTACTGCACATTATAAATAATAATAATAATATATACCTTGCACCACAAACAGCCATTGTATTAGAAACTACAGTGAATGGGTAAGTGAAAGAGCCAACGAGGACCTGAGAGAAAGAATACACAAGTAAATATAAAACAAAAGAAGTTACCATTAAAAATTACATGTTATGATTAAAACCAAATATAATATATTAAATTTCTGAATAAAATTACCGCTATTGAGACATTCAAGCAAGCACGTATTTCTTCAGTATAAACTTGTGATCTAACTAAATATCTGAGAGCTCCACAAAGGAATAGGTGAATACTATCACCAATGAGACGTGGAATTAAACCATGGAAAAAGCCAAGAATGCCGTGATCAGTATAAATTTGGAACACACCTCGAAAAACCCCAACTCTGTAAAAAAAAATTATTGTTGAACATTTATAATCAATTTATGTGAAAATCAAAGGTGTAAATGTCACAAAATCCAAATTTGTTCTTGATAAGAACTTTTTGTAAAATACTTACTCGAAATTGTTTTCTCTTCCTACAAATTCAGCTATTGTACGAACAGCAATCACTTGAAACGGGAAACTAACAACTAAACCTGCAGAAACATACAAAACATTAGCATATTAATTAAAGTAAATGTATAAAAAAACAACATACAAGTATGTTGTAATTTGTAATGATAATTTACAAGTACCAGTAGTTCGGCATAACCATTCTTGACTCATTTTTTTAATATATACGCCCCAAGGAATACAACCATTCCCATTTTCACTACTCCTTCGACTAAAAGTAGTCACTCGAACAATTTCTTCTCGATCGTCTCCATCCCCTTCTGGTCCGATATGAGCTGACAAAGTGATATGCTCTCGTTCTGTAGGAGTATCATCATCCATAAAGTCTGTAACGTGAAGCATATTCCCGACCAAAGAATTCACATAAATGAATACGGATTGTTGAATTAGGCGAGGACCCAAACCCCGAAAACATCCGACTAGTCCATCCACACTCTTTATATACTTAACTACAAAAAAAAGAAGAAAATTCACAAAAAATCAAAAAACATTGTCAACGCTTTCTTGTCAAGTTTTATTAAATTAAATTAAATTTATATACCGTATTGCAGAGAATTTGGCAAGAGAAGGCACCTTCTACCCAACATGGTATATGAATTTACAGGTTTACAGGGTTCATAGCCAATCTAAATAAAACAAAAACAAGTACATATTATTAGTTTTAAGGCATGGTCCTGACGCTATGAAAAGGGAGGTGTCAACCAAAGTAATTATATTTACCTGCATCAAAATTTTGGCATATTCTAGAGGGAAAAATGCAGCGGTGACTCCGGCCTTCAACAAAATTGGTGACGCCGTCGACTCTTTACGTCTTTTGCCCACGACCACCTCCTCGTCTTCTTCGTCCTCTTCCTCAACTACATCATCTACAAGGTCTTCATAACGCAATGAAGCCGTAACTTCTTCAATCTCCTCCTCGTCGTACTCGTATGACATGGTGCTACTTGAGAAAAAAGATGACCCTCGCAAGAACAAGTCAAAATGTCCAGTTAAATTAACAAGTTCAGAACCATTTAAGTAAATGTCAACTTTACCGAGCTCGTGCAACGAGTTCAGCCCAATTGCTTGTGTTATCACGACTGAATTCAAATCCAGAATTTCCCGCTACCCTGGCGGATCTTGTTGGCGGAGGAAAGGTTCGAACGTGTTGCAGGCGAGTTCACACAAAATCATTTTTCTCAAAAATTCTGTGAAATTTGGTAAAAACCATGGCCGACGAAAATTGGGAAGGAGATAGTGCACCAGTGGTGGGTTCTCAGTTGACCCAGGTCGCGGAACTTCCAGAGATCAAATTATTTAATCGCTGGAGTTGTGACGATGTTCAGGTCTCGGACATGTCTCTACAGGTAATACTATAATACATATGGAGTGTGATGGAGACCGGCTGCCATGCCTTTGGTTTAATTAATACTAAATGTGTACAATTTTGTGTTCATTGATAGGATTACATCGCTGTTAAAGAAAAATACGCAAAATATTTGCCCCATTCAGCGGGTCGATACGCTGCAAAGCGATTCAGGAAAGCACAATGTCCAATTGTGGAGCGGTTAACAAACAGTCTTATGATGCATGGACGTAATAACGGAAAGAAACTCATGACGGTCCGTATCGTCAAACATTCTTTTGAGATCATTCATCTTCTTACTGGAGAGGTAAAAATTACTATGATTAATATAATTTGAGTCTCATCAATCCTTCTATGATGATTAGAAATATGTGAATTTTTACGGAAGTGGAATGCGAGATAGTATATGACTCTTTATTTTTCCTTGTATTTAGAATCCACTACAAGTGCTCGTTAATGCTATCATTAATTCCGGACCACGTGAAGATTCCACTAGAATTGGTCGAGCTGGAACAGTAAGACGGCAAGCTGTAGACGTTTCTCCACTTCGACGAGTCAATCAGGTGTGTACATTTTGTTTATATTTAAAATAGAACAAAACTATAGAAAATAATTTTTGCAACAAAAGAGTCAATTTAATTTATTCTTATAGGCTATCTGGTTGTTGTGCACTGGGGCTCGGGAAGCTGCTTTCCGAAACATTAAGAGCATTGCTGAATGTTTGGCTGATGAACTCATCAATGCTGCTAAGGTACGATAACAAAATTATCATAATTTAGTTATTCTGAATTCTTTATTCAAATTAAAAAAAACAAAAAAGAATTATGATAGTATGTAGTATTGTCTTACTGTCTATAAATAATACTTTTATTATTTTTTTTAAATTAGGGATCGTCAAATTCATACGCTATCAAGAAGAAGGACGAATTGGAACGTGTTGCTAAATCTAACCGTTAAATTTTGTCTTTATTATTTGATGATGACACACACTTGGAGGAATAAAGACCAATGTTAGAAATTTATTTCTAATTATTTTACCTTCTGTAATCATTTCAATAATCAACATGTCTTTTAATTTGATTCATATCATAATTTGTATGTAGCACATAAAGCATAACTTTCTAAAATTTAATGTTAGGGCTCTACAACATTGAAATTATTATAATGGTAGGTACTCATAGTTTTTTTATATGCAAAAAGTGTAGTTCACATTACAATATACCTATTACACAAGTACATATGACCAATTTGCATTCTTAATGCAAAACAACACGGAACAATCATGATACTAAACCAATGGTACTTTTGTTCATTTGATGACGTAAAATGTATGCAGCACGTACTCCATTATTTAGATGGGTATACGTAGGGAGATCAAAAAGTAATGGTTATGATTTTTTAGCTCCGTTCGTTGTAAACCGATCACCAAGATATTTTAGTATGTTATACTAGAACTTGTTAGGGG